>JAFJHL010000564.1:9086694-9326167 GCA_019425775.1 Rafetus swinhoei | reverse complement strand
GTGCTGTATCCTGGAGAAGGAATAAACTCTCCATTCTACGGGCTGGTGGAGTCTGTTCGTGCCATTACGGGGTGCAGGAGTCAGGGGACCCCAACGCGCCGTCACACTGGTGTCAGAAGTGGATGCACTGCACCCCGTGGATGGAGCATCCAGCGCAGCGACTAGGCGCAGTAGAAGCAAGAGCCATGGAACCAGGCGTGCTGGAAACAGAGCGAAGCGGTTCCTGAGAATCGTGGGGCGCAGCAGCACTAGACTGGTGAGTCTGCACCGAGGGGACCAGCGGGAGATGGCCTATACCCAACTGCTGAAGGCAGAGCTGGTGAAGCTGTGCAGAGAGGGCTTGCCTGTGCGGAGCACAACCAAGGCCCAGCTGATTGCCCGGCTGGAAGAGAATGACCAGCCACAGGGCTGGGATCCTGTCCCCGTGGGGAACAGCCAGACTTCACTGGGAGCGTGTCAGGCTCGGAGAGGGGCGGAGCGCTGGAGGCCGCCGAAGAGACCAGACTGCCTCCCAGGGGAGCACTGCAAGCTGTAGTCCGCCTGGGGTCCAACCCCTCGGAGCTGCGGCGGCTAGAAATCCAGCTGCAGATGAAGGAATTGGAAGTCCAGGACCGTAGAGAGCAGCGGCAGCATGAGCTGGCCATGGCAGAGCGGAGAAGTGGCGGGGCCTCGGCTGCGCCAGTGCGGGCGGGCCCCAAGGGCCCAGGGCGGCCAGACGCTTGGAGAAGCTCGTGGTGGCCCAATTGAAGGACATGGGCGATGTAGATGGGTTCTCAGCTCCTTTGAGAGGGCCTGTGGACTGCAACGGGTCCCCAGCTGACTGGCTGCAGGAGCTCATCCCCGCACTGAACCAGGAGGCTGCCGGGTGCTCAATCAGCTGGAGGACCTACAGCCAGGGATTACAACCGAGTCAAGGAGGCCCTGCTGCACAAGTTCGGGCTGACCCGAGATGTACAGGAAGAAGTTCCGGGAGGTGCAGAAGGAGCCACGGAGACCTATGTGGACCTGGCCTCCCGCCTGGCGCAATACTGCCGCAAGTGGGTGTCTGGAGTCGGAGCCCAGACTGCAGAGGGGCTGCTCAAGCTGTTCATGATGGAGCAGTTCTATGAAGCATGCCCACCCAGATTGAGGCTGTGGCTCAAGGACCAAGACCAGAGACTCCCAGGAGGCCGGGAGACTGGCAGATGAGTTCACGGAGAGCCGGTCCGGGTGTGAACGGAGTCCCGGAGAGAAAGGGAATCGAGAGACTGGATGTCGGCTGAGCGACGGAGGGAGTCAACTACGAGGCGAGCCCAAGGAACAGGTCGCCTGTGCCCCAGAGAACAAGCCAGGGCCTGGACAGAGACAGCCCAAAGCCTAACTTGCCATCGCTGTGGGCAAAAAGGCCACAAGAGGGCTCAGTGCACCAGGTCCCATGACCTGGGACTTTCCAGGGTTAACTGGCTGGGGCTGGAGGAAGGGCAGGCTGCCCCAGAGGCAGGGGCTGGCAGGCAAACCTCAGCTCAGAGTGGGGGGAAGGATGCTCAGTGCACCCCCCCTGGGAGGTCTGACCTCGGGAGGCGGATTTCTCCGTGTACCGGGTGGGGCAGGACGGCCTCTGCGGAGCGAGTGCCTCATACCCTGGAGGTGGATGGTAGGAAGGTGACGGGTTTCTGGGACACGGGGCGGAGGTGACGCTGGCCCGATCTGACATAGTGGCCCCAGACTGGATACTACCCTCACACGCAGCTGACCCTGAAGGGCATAGACGGGTCCCCGCTTAAGGTGCCCGTAGCCAGGTGCATCTGAAATGGGGGCCAAGGAAGGTCTCAAGGAAGTGGGGTGCACCCACACTTGCCCACCGAGGTGCTGATGGGAATGACCTGGAGGAGTGGCCCCATGAATCCCAGCGGGCTCTAGTCACCGCTCGAGCCAGAGCCAGCGAGGGGCTGGCAACCTGATCCAGGGAAGGACTCCTGGCAGGGTCCCCAGGGTCCCATCATCGTGACACGGGGTCCAGCCAAGCGGGACCCCGGACCTAGGCAAAGGTGGGGAACAGGTCCCGATCCCTGCCCCAGCGGCTGCATTCCAGGCTGAGGTGCAGGCAGACCTCTTGCAGAGGCTGAGGGACGAGGCTGGCCTCCGTGCACAGTTCAGCCCCTGGGGAGAGGAGGCCAGGAGAGATTCCTGTGGGAGCGGGATTCCTGTTCCGGGAATGGCTTCCCCAGGAAGGTGAGGGCATGGGGGTCCAGCGGCAGCTGGTCGCCCCCAAAAGTATCACCTCAAGCTGCTGTTTTTGGCCCATAATGTCCCCTTTGCGGGCCACCGGGGGATCCGGAGCACCCGGCTGAGGCTGCTCCAACACTTCTACTGGCTGGGAATATTTGCAGCCGTGCAGCGGTACGGCCGGTCCTGCGACTCCTGCCAGAGGGGCGGGAAGGCCCAAGACGGGAGGAAAGCTGCTCAGGGGCCCCTACCCTGTATAGAGGAGCCGCTGGGCTTGCTGAGAGTTATGGGAGGGGAAGACCTCCCGGGATGGAGCGCCGGGGTGGAGGCTGCCCTGGCTGTCCAGAGAAGGCTCGCTGGGCTCATGGCCCCGGCCCGAGAGACCCTGGCCAGAGATCAAGGCCAGCAGAAGGGTGGGTGCGACCACAGAGGACAGGCCTGTGCCAGTCGCCCTGGAGCGATGCAGCGAGTGGACAGAGGGAAGCCAGTTCATGTGGGGCCTTGCCACGGCCGGCCCGAGTCAAGGGGAGCACCCATGTCCCCAGGGCGGGTTCCCACGCAGAGGACCCGAACTTCCCTAGGTCACGAGCGGAGTGACCCTGCTCAGTTCGCTCGGAGGGGGAGAACTGTGACGAGTGGGGGTACCTGGCCAGTTCCTATGCTGGCTCTGTGGTAATCCCCAATGGCTGCCATCGGTACCACAGCCCAGAAGGATGAGTCATTATGCTAAGAGGGTCTCTCAACCTGTCTGACCAGCTACCCCCCAGGGAGAGAAACAAAGGAAGGTGGATTGCTGGGCTGGGGGGCAGGGCTGGAGGTGAGTTAGTTTCTGTCTGGGATCATGGAGGAACCAGCCTAAGCCAGGGGCTGGGATTTAGGGGCCCAGTCTCCCCCATCTCAAGGGGGGCTGAGGCATCCTAGACCTGCCCTGTAACCAGATTACATCGGTGCTGTGCTGTGCTGTATCCTGGAGAAGGAATAAACTCCCTCCATTCTACGGGCTGGTGGAGTCTGTTCGTGCCATTACGGGGGTGCAGGAGTCAGGGGACCCCCAACGCGTCGTCACACCCGGATCCGACCGACGCCGACGCCCGCAGGGTTCTCTGGAACGAACTCCCGACGGTCAGCGCGGGCGACCGGGACCGGCCAGAGCTGCCTCTCCCTGGCCGAGTTCTCGAAGCCTCCGCCTCATGCCCACCAATAAATCCCCGGCACGGACGGGCTGACCGTGGAGTTCTACCGCGTGTTCTGGGACGCCCTCGGCCCGGACCTTGCTAGCGCCTGGGCCGAGTCCCTGGAGAGCGGGTCCTCCTTTATCGCGGCAGACGAGCCGTGCTCGCCTTGCTGCCCAAGAAGGGGGACCTCCGCGATCTGAGGAATTGGCGCCCCGCCTCGCTCCTCAGCACGGACTATAAAATCGCTTGCTAAAGCCATCTCCTGAGACTCAAGTCCGTGCTGGCGGACGTGGTCCATCCAGACCAGACCTACACCATCCCGGCCGTACATCATCTTCGGCACAACCTTTACTTGGTCCGGGATCTCCTAGAGCTAGGGTGTAGGACGGTCTGTCGCTCGCCTCTCTGTCCTTGGATCAGGAGAAGGCGCTCGACCGGATGGACCACGGGTATCTCCTGGCACTCTGCGGGCCTTCGGCTTCGGGCCCCGCTTTGTGGGCTTTCTCCAGGTGCTGTACGCTCGCGGAGTTTTGGTCAAGCTCAACTGGACCCTGACCGCACCGGTCAGCTTCGGGCGGAGTACGCCAAGGCTGCCCGCTGTCGGGCCAGCTGTATACTCTGGCCATCGAGCCCTTCCTCCGCCTTCTTCGCAAGAGGTTGACGGGTTGGTGCCCGTGAGCCAGAGATGCGTTGGTCCTGTCGGGCGACGCCGACGACGTGCTCCTCGTGGTCCAGGACCCGGAGACCTGGAGCGGGTGGCGGCCTGCCAAGCTGTCTACTCGGCGCCTCCTCCGCCCGGGTCAACTGGGTCAAGAGCTCTGGCCTGGTGGTAGGGGCCGGGTGGCAGGCGAGCTCCTCCCGCCCGCGCTTCAGGCCATCAGGTGGAGCGCGGGTCCGCTGCTCTATCTCGGCGTTTTTCCTCTCTGCCACGCATCCCTCTTCGCCGGAGAACTGGCAAGGTTTAGAGTCCAGGGTGGCTGAGCGATTGCGGAGATGGAGCAGTCCTGTCCGGTGCCTCTCCCTGCGTGGGAGGGTACTGGTGCTTAACCAACTAGTCCTGTCCATGCTCTGGCACCGTCTCAGCACCCTGGTCCCGCCCCCGGGTTTCCTGGATCAGATCCAGCAGCTGCTACTGCGGTTCTTCTGGCCAGGACTGCATTGGGTCTCTGCAGGGTTCTCCATCTTCCCCTGGAGGAGGGAGGGCAGGGCCTGACGTGTTTGCACGCGCGGTTCGTGTCCTCCGCCTCCAGGCCCTGCAGAGGCTCTTATTTGATGCAGGTAGTCCGGCGTGGAGCACGCTGGCGCACACTTTCCTTCGCCGCCTCGAGGGCTCCGATATGACCGGCAGCTCCTTTATTTGAGAGGTCTTCTGCGAGACCTCTCCGAGCTGCCGGCCTTCTACCAGGACCTCCTCCGGGCCTGGAAGCTGCTAGAGGCGACCAGGCCCTTGGGAGCCACCGTGGGGGCAGACCTCTCGCGGAGCCCCTGCTACACAATCCCCATCTACGTGTGCAGGCGGCGGAGTCCCTCGGTGCGCCAGAGGCTGGTCCTGGCAGAAGTCACAAGGATCGGAGATCTCCTGACTACGACCGGGAGACTGGGTGGATCTCGCGGCGCCGCCCAGCGCATGGGGCTCTCCACCCCACGCACTTCCCGGCGCGTGCTTCAGGAGGTGAAGGACGCTTTGCCGCCCACCGCTCGGGTTTACCTCGACAAGGTCCTGCGAGAGGGTGAACTCCGCCCGCCTCACCCCGGCCCGCCCGATCTATCCGGCCGGCCCTAAGCCCGCTGCACTCCCTCGACCGCCTCCTCGTCACCCGAGCCGGCTGCACGCGTTGCAGCCGGTCCCCTTCCGAACCGCGCCAAAGAGTCACCTGTACACGCCGTGCTTCACACGCCCACTTCCCCACCCTTGTGTCCCGCCCAGACACCAAGTGGCGGGACCTCCTACCACCAATGGAGGGTGGGGAGCCCGGTGGGCCAGCCTCTATTCGACCTTGGTTCCACGGCCCACCGGGACATCTGCTGGAGAATCCTGCACGGAGGTGTGAGCACGGGCGTGTACTTGGCGCGGTTCACCCCAACCCCCGACACGTGCCTCTTCTGTGGCGTGAGGGAGACCCTGGCGCACATCTACATCGAGTGCGCCAGGTTACAGCCCCTCTTTCGGCTCCTCCAGAACCTCCTGTTGAGGTTCTGGCTGCACTTTTCCCCCCACTTGTTAATATATGCACATCCCATCCGTGGCCCCACAAAGTCGCGGCACCTCCTAGTCAACCTCCTCCTGGCTACAGCCATATTGGCAATCTATAAAACCAGGGAGAAGAGGTTGGCCGGGGGAGGGGCCTGCGACTGTGGGGCCTATTTCCGTTGCTGTATCCGCTCACGAATCCGGGCAGAGTTCCAATGGGCAGCGTCCGCTGGCTCTCTCGAGACCTTCGAGGGGCAGTGGGCGCTGTCCGGGGTTCTCTGCTCGGTGTCCCCATCCGGTTCCCTTGTTTTATCCCTTTGACGTTCACACCCCTCCCTGTTTTCCTTTTATTTGTCCCAAGTAATTACTTGGTTTCCTGGGCTCAGTGTACCCTCCCCGTAGGCTGGGGGAGGTCCTTTAGATGTGGACGGGCCAACGCCCGCGCACCTCCCAGACTCCAATAGGCACACTATAGCAGAGGTTCTCAACTCGTTTCAGTCCACGGACCACCAGGCCAATCAAAAAATTTTTGTGGACCACCTCCTTTTTGAGACTTGATAAAAAAGAGCAGACAATGACCATTTTGGTTTGAAATTTATTTCTTACTAACAGATTTTTGGATTCTCTTCTCACTGACAAGCTTTTCAATGTTTGGAGTGGTACTTGATAAATGCCGTTTCAGACCTGATAACTGCTGCTCAAAATAATCTTCATCCTTTTGCAACAAGTTGGGGTGACACTTTTCGAGATGGAGTTTCAGCTTAGCCGGCTTCATAGAGTCATTCCCCAAGACTTTGAAACAAATAACACATTGTGGCAAATCCACGCCTTCTTTTTCTTAACAAGTGAAGCCGAATTTGATGTAGTCCTCCGAATACTTGCGCTTGACATTTCTTCCCGTCATTGCCATTATAAACAAACTACACCACACCTGTAAAACAGCACATGTAGCACAGGCCGAACGACACAGCAACCGCTCAGCACGACGGCGGCAGCTACACTGATGCTCAGAGCCTCAGATGGAAGTTACTGGCAACACAACGTGGTTGCGTCCTAAGTGAAGCTATGGATAATGTGCCACGTGCTTGTGAACATGGCGTAAAACAGCCTAATGGCGGCACCTGCTCATGCCGTGTGACTTTGGACAATGTTCCTGTGGACCACCGAAAAAGTCACCATGGACCAGCAGTGGTCCATGGACCACCAGTTGAGAACCACAGCACTATAGTGTCCCTAGGGAGTCCCTGGGAAGACAAGAAGAAAAAGCCTCAAGACACTACATCAGTCTATCTTTCACTGTAATTATCTTTATTGATTGGGAAATCATTTGTATTTCCATATCTCTGAGTTTCCTGTAAGCACTGCTGTTTAAAGGGGCACATAAATCAGATTTCCAGAGAAGTCCCTGGGGGAAAAAGTCCTGTTCTATAGAAAGTATAAGCAAATCTCATGGAAAAGTCAATGGGATTTTCTGGAAAGATAACGTCAGGCATGTCAGTACAAGCAAAAAAAAAGCCAAAACCATGTCACAAAAACCCATTTTTCACAGCCTGCCCCATGGCATTTGATAATGTGCAAATTTTTTGTTTTTTATTATTTAGGAGCATCCAATAGTTGCTAAAAACAAACAAACCCAGAATGTAGTAAAACAGGAAGAAGCCAGTATTCTATTTAGTATTTTCCTTTCCTTTAGGTTTGCAACATATGCCCTCTAGGGTATGTTCCGCTGTGCACAGATACATAGTGGTATTTGTCTAACTGCTCTTTAAAAAATAGAGTTTAGAATAGTGCGTCTGAACAAGCTGTCCCATCGCCCCCTATATTATAGAATCCTAGAATCCTAGAACTGGAAGGGACCTTAAGAGGTCATGGCAGGACCAAGCACCATCTCGACCATCCCTGCTAGATGTCTATCTAAGCTGCTCTTAAATATCTCCAGAGATGGAGATTCCACAACCTCCCTGGGCAATTTATTCCAGTGTTTAACCACCCTGACAGTTAGGAAGTTTTTCCTAATGTCCAACTTAAACCTCCCTTGCTGCTATTTAAACCCATTGCTTCCTGTCCTATCCTCGGAGGCCAAGGAGAACAATTTCCCCCCCTTCTCCTTTTGACACCCTTATATAGATAGATAGATAGCTATAATATGTGTGTGCATGTCTTACACAAAGAAATTTTGTCCAATTTCCTTTTAGTTCCCATTCATCCTTAGCTTAATGTTATGCTCCTTTGTTCTGATATTTGTTCTTGTTCTCTAAAGTCTAAACTAGCACTGATGCGCACTCACCCCAGCGTCTCCACTGCAGAAAGAATGTCTCACTTGCTCCTGGCATCGTCTCTAATGAGAATGAGATCTCCATTGGGTCAGGTAGCACCGAATGTGCCTTTTGCTAGGCAACTAAGCAGAAGAGATTTTGTGCAAGGGGTTGGAGGAAGGGAGCGATGGGCCACTCATCCAGTTGTATGGTTGGCAATCTTCATTGTCAATATGTGCCACTGATTAAAGTTAGTAGTTGCCATGGAGTTTTAAAATGAATGTTTAACTAATTAATACCGGTTGTGTCTTTGTGCACATAACCTCCTGAACACACTACAGGCTTGAAGGCAAGTTTTGAAGGCAGTGAGATGGTATTTCCCCAGCTCTTTTGCAGTGTATGTGTTGCTATAAAATGTGCACAATATTTGGCTTCCAAAATGAGCTAGAGCACTGGTTATCAACTGGGGGTTGGAGCGCACTGGCTGCTGGTCCCACCCCCAGGGACTATTCAAGTACCTGATATCTAACAGAAAAACAAAGCCAGAGCCCTGCCACTTAGCTTTACGGGACCCCCTGTGATGTGGAGCCAAGGGCAATTGCCCTGCTTGATACCCCCTAATGGTGACCCTGGCTTTTATATAGAGAGAAGCTGCTATGATAGCACAGCTGGGCCATCGAGTTTCTATAGCACTTGTGGAGAGGGGGAGCTGAGGTTGAGACTAAGGATGTTAGATATCAGGTACTTGAATAGTCCCTGGGGGTGGGACCAGCAGTTCAGTGCGCGCTCAACCTCACTTCCTGGGAGGCCTCATCCCTGGACCCCAGCCGGCTGCAGGATCTGGGGTCCAGGGATGGGGAGGCCTCCCCCGGAGTGGGGTTGGAGCACACTGGCTGCTGGTCCCACCCCAAGGGACTAATCAAGTACCTGATAGCTAACCGCGCCAAGAGAACAGCTGTACACACTCGTGCTGCACACATTACATTTCCTCACCCTCATGTCCCGCCCCGACACCAAGTGGTGGGACTATCTAACACCTGTGGAGGGCAGGGAACCCCGATGGGCCAGCGTATATTCTACCTTAATTCCACGGCCCATCAGGTACATCAGTTTGCGGCTCCTTCACGGAGCCATGAGCATGGGTGTGTACCTGGCGCAGTTCACCCCTATCCCAGCCACTTGTCCTTTCTGCAGCGTGAAGAAAAACTTGGTGCAAGCGTACCTTGAATGCGCCAGGTTGCAGCCCCTATTCTGGCTCCTCCAGAACCTCTTACTGAGGTTCTGGATGCACTTTTCCCCTCACCTTTTTATTTATGCACACCCCATCCATGGCCAGACAAAGTTGCAAGACCTCCTTCTCAACCTCCTCCTGGCCCTAGTGAAAGCTGCTATATACAGCACCAGGAGGAGGATGCTGGACAAGGGGGTGCTCTGCGACTGCGGGGCCTATTTCCATTCTTCCCTAGTTTCACGTATCTGGGCAGAGTTCCTTTGGGCGGCGTCACTGGCTCCAGTGACAGTTTTGAGGAGCAGTGGGCGCTGTCCGGGGTTCTCTGCTCGGTGTCCTCGTCCAGTTCCCTTTTTTTAAACCTGTGACCCCCCCACACCTTGATCCTGTTTTGTCATTATTTGTCCCCCGACATTCGTTGGACCCTGGGTCTAGTCATCCCTCCCACAAGGCTGGGGGAGGGACTTTGAGAAGTGGGCTGCGCCGGCCCACCCCTCCCATGATTTCAAATAGGCCCCACTACATAGCACAGCTTTACAGGTGATTAATCAGTCTCACCCAGTCAGCGGCTCAGGGCTCCCTGCACAGAGCTGACTAACTGGGTGGGGCTGATTAATCACCTGTGAAGCTGTGCTGCCTCACAGCTTAAAGGGAACACTGTTTCAGACTGTTGCGGGGTAGTTCCTCTGTCCCTAACAACAATTTTTTTTCTCCAGTCTCTTGGGGACTCAATTCCGCACCTCTACACTTCCCCTCGTAGCAGGGGGGCGGGAGGAATCACTTTAACTGCCCACATTCTCCACCATGTGTCGCGGGGCAGTTCTCCTGTCCCTCACCCAGGGGGCACTGTTGAGCCCCTGGGCCTCGTGGCACCACACCCCACATCTTCTGCAACCCTGGAGTCCCTCTTCCCCAGGGCAATGTGGCCTAATGGCCAGAGTCTCTAGCACTGCCCCTTCACCAGGGCAGTGTGGCCTAGCGGCCACAGTCTCTAGCAATGCCCTTTTCACTGGGGCAATGTGGCCTAGTGGCCAAATCAGAAGTCAAGGTACAGCATCCCCTTGGGGAATAAGGAGGTGGGGTAGGGGGACCCGGGCCTTCCCTCTCCACTGGGTCCCAGCCCAGGGCCCTGTCAGTGGAGGGTGCATCCCCCCACTAGCTCAGCAGGAAGTCTGCCCGAAACGCGCTAAGCTTCTTGGGGGGGGTCTAGTTCCCCGCCCTGGGCTACTTCCTACCGTGTCAGGATTGCTGACATCTTCCCATCACACAGACCCATACAATAGTGTTGGGAGAATAACGGCTTGATAGACAAGAAGTTTGGTGTCTGTTCGAATGTTGTGATCTTCAAAAACCCTGTGCCGTAAGGGAGCAAAGGTTGCAGTGGCACAGCTCAGATGATGTTGGATTTCACATCAATATCTGCCTTGGATGAAAAATAACTTCCCAGGTAGAGAAAATGATTGACATTCTCCAGTGCCTCTCCATTGATTTTAATAGACGGGGTGCATGGTACATGATTTGGAGAGGGCTGATGGAGCACTTTGGTTTTCTTGATATTGAGGGTGAGACCAAGACATGTGTAAGCATCAGCAAACACGTTCAAGATGCCTGAAGCTGTTTCTCAGAGTGGGCAAAAACTGCACTGTCATCACCATACTGAAGTTCTGTGACAGATGTGGTGGAAATCTTACTCTTAGCTTTCAGATTGCTAAGCCTAAACAGCTTGCCATCCATTCTGTAGGGGGTGCGTCTACACAGCACCCGAAACTCGAAATAAGATATGCAATTTGCACTATGCAAATTGCATAGCTTATTTCGAGTCTATTTCGAAATAGCTTATTTCCTCATTTGGCGCTATCTACACAGCGCTATTTCGATCCATCCCTTACTCCTCATACAATGAAGTTTACAGGGATGGTGAAATAGTGCGTCCGCTATATTTCGAAATAGTGGACACGTTGAAAAGACGCGGGGTAGCTATTTCGGGATACCAGAGGTATCCCGAAATAACTTTTCCATGTAGACATACCCTCGATGATTTCAACGCCAGCTGGGAGCTTCCCAGTAATTAAGTAAAAAATGACAGCAATAAAGACTGTGAACATGGTTGGGGTGATGATACAGCCCTGTTTGACTCCTGTTTGTACTTTGAAAGGTTCACTCTGGGAGCCAGTGCTGCTCAGAACAGTCACTTTCACTTTGTCATGAAGCAGCTTTAGGACATTGATGTATTTACCAGGACTTCCAATCTTTGAAAGTACAGTCCAAAGGGCATGACGATTCACTGAGTCAAAGGCTTTAGTTAGGTCAACAAAAGCCATATACAGTGGTCAGTTTTGCTTTTGAAACTTCTCTTGCAGCTGCTGTGCAATGCGACTCTGCGACATGGTTGTGTGGAAGCAGGGAAAGAAAAAAAGGGAATTTGTGTACAGCCATGTCCCAGTTTGTTAGCAATATAGCAAGAGACAGGCTAATCCTGAGGCCTAACAACGCGAGAGTGAGAATTGTAAGAGACGCTTCGCTCTAAAGATAAAGATGGAATGCTGACTCCAGCATTAACCTTGAGATAAGGTAGCATCTGAAGGGAATTGTGTGGGCAGGGAGATAACTGTTAGTTGTTGATGTATGTAACGGGAAGGTATATATATATATATATATATATATACTTGTCTTCTACTGCTTGTACTTTGAAGATCTGTCTAAGGAAGGGGGGGGCCACCCCACCCCCCGTCCGACTGCAGTCTTCCCTTGCAATTGCTTGAAAAATAAACTGTCTCTGACTTGTTGCTTACCAAATGCAGAGTGAGGACTTGCTTTCTTCCACAGTTGGAAGCTACTCCATGACACTAGTAAAATTTCTTCTGACAGGGGCAGAAGAGGGGTTGCAAGGACCCGTGCCAGAACTTTGCCTGCAACAGCAAGTAGAGAGATACCACGATAGTTTCCACAGTCCACTTTATCCCCTTTCTTGAAGAGGGTAACAATCAAGGCATCCCTCATTTCACTGGGTATCTCCTCCTTTATCCAAATTTTAAGGATAAGCAGGCCAAGTTGCCTAATTAGCTCTGGTCCATCATCTTTAATGGTTTCAGTGGGGATGCCATCTGGACCTGATGCCTTGTTGTTCTTCATCTGCCTGATGGCATTGTATAACTCATGCAAATTGGGAGGTCTCTGAGTTCATCCCTAGAAGGTGGTTGGGGGAGTGGCTCGAGAACTTCATCTGCAGCCATGAAGTTATGATCGAGAAGATCTTCAAAATGTTCTTTCCAGTGAAAATCAATGGCTTCATTGTCCTTCAAAAGTGTGGTTCCATCCTTTGTGCGAAGGGGGGTTCATGCCATGACAAGCTGGCCCATAAATAGCCTTAATAGCACCAAAGAACCCATGTGTATTATGGGTATCCCCAAAATGTTGGAGTTCTTGCACTGTCTCAGTCTACCATTTGTTCTTGAGTTCTCTGGTTTTATGTAGGACTTCTGCCTTCGCCTTAGCATGGGCTTCTCTCTTTGTATTGCAATTTAAATCATTCTGCCAAGCACCATTCTCTTCTCATTGATGAGCTGCTCGATTTCAACATCATTCTCATCAAACCAGTCCTGATGCTGTTTGGTGTGGTAGCCTATGGTTTCCTCACCGGCATTGATGACTACTGCTTTCAGCTGGCTCCAATGATCCTCAGTTTCTCCTGGAAACTCTGATGTAAACTTTTCTTCTAAGACTGCTTGGAAGTGGTCACACTTCATGGTGTCCTTCAGATCTTGAACCTTCAGCTTGTGCCTGATATGCTTCTTGTGCAGCCTCCATTTGGGGGTGATCTGAATTTTCATTGTGGATCGAATGAGGCAATGATCAGTTCAGCAGTCATCGGCACTTGTCAGTGCTCTTGTGAGAAGTACGTCACTACGATCTCGAGCACGAACTATGACATAGCTGAGAAGATGCCAGTGCTTTGAACGTGGATGTCTCCAAGATGTTTTGAACTTGCCCTTTTGTCGAAAAAGGGTGTTTGTGATGATAACTTCATGTTCAGCACACGTGGTCAGGAGCAGGATTCCATTTGAGTTGCTTTTGCCAACTCCTTCTTTCCCGATTGTTCCTTTCCACAGGTCTGAGTCTCATCCAAAGCGTGCATTGACATCCCCCAGAAGAATGACCTTATCTTCTTTAGGGGTCTCCGAGAAAATGGTTTCCAGCTCAGAGTAGAAATCTTCCTTTACATCCTCACTGGTGTCCATTGTTGGCGCATAGGTGCTCACAATAGTTACCTGCTGGTTTTTGGTGAACCTCAACCAGAGCATCATTAGCCGCTCATTGATGCCTACTGGCAGCTCAGAGAGGCACCTTACAAGCTTGTTCTTTATAGCAAAGCCTACTCCATACAATCGAGGTTCATCCAAAGATTTTTCCTTCCAGAAGTAGGTGTATCCTCCTTTCTCCTCCCTCACCTGTCCTTCATCAGCTCTTCTAGTTTCAGATAAGGCAGCAATATCAATGTTAAACCGATTCAATCCACAAGCAATAATAGCCATATGTCGCTCTGGTCGGTCACTGTCTGAGTTATCCATCAGGGTACGTACGTTCCAGGTACCACAGTTGAAGAGTTTCTTACATTTTTGACCACTGGGGTGGTGATCCTGCTGGATGTGGCTATCCAGCCAGGAGGAAAAGAGGCAAGACTATTTTAGGACACTTTTTCTAGCCCCCTCCCCATATGGGGTGAGCTGAGTGGGTCCTAAAGAGGACTGTTCAGTCATGGGTGCAGCAGCCGAGATACTTGGCCTGCCTCAGTCCTTGAGCAAGATGACTGAAACACACACCCACCGCCTGTGTGTTGGTCTGTGACTAGGAACTTCCAGATCTCACTGTCCTGTTCCTGTCGCTGCTCGCTGATTGCCACCAGACTTGACTTATGCAAGCAAAGGTGAAAGTAAGCGGGTGCGCCCTCATGCACAGCTCTGGCAAGAGCTGGCTGAGCTGTGGCAAAAGCCAGCAGGGAGCTATTTAAAGAGCTGGCAGGGACCCGGGCTGCAATAGGACAGTACCTGTACGAAATTTAAGTTCCTTTCACTCCTATGTGCAAGTATTGGTTTTTGCCAAAAACTGGAAGATGCCTGTGCAGGACTTCTTTTAAAGTGGGGAGACTGGTGCATAAGGGTGCGTCTACACAGCACCCTTACCTCGAAATAAGCTGCGCAATTTGTGCTATGCAGCACCAAATTTCAAAATAAAGTGCTATTCCAAGTTACAGGGACGCTGGAATAGCGTGCCCGTTATTTTGAAATCTATTTTGAAATAACAGGCGTGTTTAAAAACATGGAATTGCTATTTCGAGATACTTCCAATATCCCCGAAATAGCCCCACTGTCTAGATGTAGCCTAACAGTCACCACACTGTCCTTGACAGATAAAGGGCTTGAAACCAATGGCATGGACATCATGACGATTGGAGATCCTCTATCTGCTGCAGCCTTCATCTGCCTTCACAGCTGCTGTAACATTACACAATAGTTTCGCCTCCATTGTGCAGTTCTTCTCTGTCTGCTCTGCTGTTGAGGACTCCTTGGATCACACTTTGTCTGGAACCTCGCCCTTGATGGTTCTGCCATGGGTGACCCTAAGGGAGTACATGACTCCAGGCAGCGTCGCTCTCAGGGTCATTGGAACACACAAGCCTCTCCACCACTACAAGGTGATGATCCATGGAGAGGTTCTTGGTTATAAAGTAATAAGGAAATACCAGAGTGCAATTTGCCACTTTTCTGGAACATGTGGGTTAAAGAGGAGACACTGTGAGACATACAGGGCCTAGTTTGCCCCATTTACTTCTAGTGGGCATGAAGCACAACCATCCAGCATGAGTGGAAATTCGTATATGATAGTGGTTCATGTGTACTCAGCACAGGCCTAGGGAACAAATTAAGCTGTTGCATTACTGATGAGAGACGGCCACAGTTTTGATCAATTAACATCATGGGTTGTGCCCACGAAAGCTCATGATACTATATAAATTTTTTGTTAGTCTCTAAGGTGCTACAGGACCACTCGTTTTTTAAATCTTGGCATGCGTACAGGGAAAGGCTGCACATGGTTTTCAAGGTTTTGCTGGTTATTTTTAAATGGACTTTCCTGTATAAACAGGAATTGTGATGTGTCTGGTAACATTTCAGAGCAAATGAGTGGGAGCGGAAGGGATCTGAAGCTGTAGGGGTCATTTTCCACAGCTGACTCCCCAGTGCATTTTTCAGCTATGCTCAGAGAAAATCCCAGCCCTCGAATATTGGTCTTGTGGTGGTGTTTATTCACAGAAATAAGTCATGCCCCAGAGGGTAGCTTAGTGGCAATATCAGCTTGGGAACTGATCTGCCATCCAATACTGGGAATGCTCAAATCACACCACCAGCTTTCTCTACAAACCTCACAGAATTCTCAGCACAATAGGCTGCAGACAGACACAGAATTAAGGGGAAAGTATTGATGTTATCATTATTACTGAGTTCAGGGCTGTGCTGCCAAGCATTAAATTGGCCCAATTATTGATATCTTCCATTTCTGACAAAAAAAGCAACATAGATGTATGTCAAATATAGCAAAGTGCCTGCATCCATTTCCCTCTGTCATATCTTAATTTTGCTCCTGAATGTAGTTTTCATTCTCAAATTGATCAGCATGTGGCGGGCTCACTTGGAACCCTGTATGTAGCACCATGTTAGACAAATAATATTACATACTAAAAAAAAAACCACCCCACCCTAAAAAGCTATTACACCCACTAACTCCTGCTGTGCAGAAGGTGCCAAATCAGATTACAACACACAGTTGCCACATTATCCTGTCTCGACTTCACTAACGCTCATTAAGCTTCTAAAATCCTTTTTATGGTGTTTATAACACCTCCAGAGGAGTTTACTGCGTAAATATTATTCTACCATTAAATCCTGCAACAAGGCAACCATCAACAAGTGATATCTATAATGGGCCTGTCGAGAGGCCTCTGCTTGCAGGCTAAAAAGCCTGTGAAGTGAGGCCAAAGAAAGCAGCCAAGAACACAGTACGGAGTGATAAAGAACTTCATTCTGATGCTTTAAATCTCCTACCATTTGGGCCTGCTTAGTGTAACAGGCCCATTTAGACATTAGATTTGAGCCTCAAGTCAAGTAAGCTACAGGGAGCCACTTACTGAAAGAATCCTTCCATACAGAGCAGGCATGAGCAGTTTAACCCAGTTAATCTAGTGTTGAATATTCAGGGGTTAATGCGCTCTTCGCCAACAAAAAGTCAGGATCATGTTCCATCAAGACGGCAGACACCCAAATTTACTGCAGTACTGAGTATTCCTTGTAGTTAAATATATGTGCTCTGTGTGTCTCTAGCAATGCAGGAAAAACCAGCAAGTGTTCGCTCCCTCTCCTTGTACACAGGAGCTACTGATACCTGTGGAGGGGAGAGGATGCAAGGAGGGACACCCAGAGAGGCAGGGGGTATGTGGAGGCACCCCATTTAGCAATTAAAATGTGGGGAGCATAGGGGGTTGGTGCACCCCCAAGTGCTACCACCACTCACTTATGCCTGTAGAGATATTTACATGGGGACCAGGTTTAAATGTAAAAAAAGCATGCTTTTTCTTTTAAGCATTTTTATTCATGCCATGTACCTCTGTGTTATGCACATACATTTATTTACCACACGAAGGCTACGGCTACACTGTAGCCTTTTTCTGGAAAAGCTTATGCAAATGGAGCGTGGCATATTGCAGAGCTTCATTTGCATAATTAATTAGCAGCCGCTTTTGCGCAAGAGGCTTTTGCGCAAAAAGGAGCTGTGTAGACGGCTCCTTTTTGCACAAAACCCCCTCTTGTGCAAGAGCCGTTCTGCCTGAAAAAATAAGGAAGAACTGCTCTTGCGCAAGAGGATTTTTTTTGCACAAAAAGGAGCCGTCTACACAGCTCCTTTTTGTGCAAAAGCCTCTTGCGCAAAAGTGATTGCTAATTAATTATGCAAATAAAGTGCAGTGTGGAATAAGCTTTTCCGGAAAAAGGCTACAGTGTAGCGGTAGCCTTAGGGTGTGTCGACACAGCAGGGCTTAACTTGAAATAAGCTATGCAAATTGATCTATGTCAATTGCGTAGCTTATTTCGAAATAGCGTATTTCAAAATAGGGAGCATCTACACAGCACTTATTTCGAAATATAGCACTCTTCCTCTGACTTCCCTTACTCCTCGTACAATGAGGGTTACAGGAGTCGGAGTAAGAAGTGCTCCAGTTTGACAGTATTTCCACATTATTTTGAAATAACTGCCTGCTGTGTAGACGCAGACTAAGTTATTTTGAAATAACGCTAGTTATTTTGAAATAATGTTGCTGTGTAGACATACCCTTATTGTGTAAGGATATTGAAAGCACAGTCCCCATCTCTGGACAGGGGTTCTGTGAGAGGTTTGGGAAGCCAGGAGGATTAATCATTCCAGCAAGTACTTATCCCCAGCGCCTCCCCAAGCTGAGGACATTTTCAAGTGCTGAAGTCTGTCTCCCAGCCCCTACCCCAGGATTTGCAAACCAGCTGAGAACAAAGGAAAACAAAAAGACAAAGAGCCTCTGGGGAAAAAAAAAAAAACCAGCAAAAGGCGAAATCTCAGAAAAGGGAGGAAAGGAGACTCCCTGAAGATACTGCAGAGTTGGTAAGTGTCAAAATATCACCAGCTGTTCCTGGAAGGAATACAAACTAAACATTCACAGTGTGCGCTATTTTTAACTCCCTCCCCTCCCCTCCCCTCCCCACACACATTCCCCAAGCCAAACTGACAGCACTTCTAACCCTGACCCTGAACAGAATGGGCATTTGGGTGAAAGAGATTTTTAGGCATGATCTGGTACTGAGTGGCCTATCCTAATTCACTCCCCCCTAGGCCATAGCCATAGTAACCTGGGGTGTGTCTACACTGCACCGTAGGTCGAAATAAGCTATATAATTTGAGCTATGCAAATTGCATATCTTATTTGAAGTCAATTTTGAAATAGCTTATTTTGAAATTTGGTGCTGTCTACACAGCACTTATCTAGAAATAAATCACTATTTCAAAATATCCCTTACTCCTCCTGGAATGAGGTTTACAGGGCTGTTGGAATAGTGAACCCATTATATTTCGAAATAACGGGTGCGCTCAAAAGACACGGAATAACTATTTTGGGATACCTCTGGTATTCCGAAATATCACTGCAGTGTAGATGTAGCTCTGGTGTGTAACCAGGATAGGGTGCATGATTCCTGCTGTGTCACTTCTTAGCCAGTATCAGACTCTTCTATTGCTTTTCCAAAATAAAGGCAGGAGCCTGATGTAGGAAATGTAAAACAACCTCCCAAGGACACCTAGTGGGAGGCCTTCACAGGTACCCACCATGACAGCACTGTCTCTTTCCACGTTGTCAGCCATTAGGAAGCAGACAGTATCACCTGACAGCGCCTTGGAGCTTCACAACCTGCACTTCAGTAACAAAGATGACCAAATTTGGAAATGCTTCTAAATAATTTTTATCATATGTGTTTCCTGGTCTGTTATCAGTGTCTGCATCCAAGAGACAGGATTCCTTGGGACAAATTCTAGTGAAATTTCAGGAGCCTCTGGAAACTGAGAGCCATGCACTGGCCGCCTAACTGGTGAGCATAAATGAGGCCAAGCGTAGATCAGGTTCTTTTTTTTTTCCTTTTTGTTTTCTCACTTAAAGCAGACTTTCGGGTGTTTAGCTTGTGATAAAAACCCTCTTGTGACCAAGGAGCAGGGCCGAGGAACATTCATTTGGATGACTGGAGGTTCAAGCAGTGCAAAGGACAGAAATTCAGATTGGCAAAGGATTTGGACATTTAGCGTCATTCCAAACTGAATTGAAAACAACAATTTCAGAATTCTTTAGGAAGCAAAGTTATGGGGGGGATTGGATGAAATCAAAACATTTTGCTTTATTTTTGACAGTTCATTTTATGTCTCATTAGAAACACAATATTTTAAAAATTTCAAAACAAACAAAAATCAAAATGTTTGTCTCCAAAAATGCCGAACAGGATGCTTGAATATTGTTGGTGCTTTTCCCACTGGTTTGCTTCCTAAATGAAATTCCAGCAAAATCACCCTGCTTTCAGGGCTCCTTTCAATTTTAATGAAATATGGGTCTGGCTAAATTTCCCTGACCAGCTTCACTGGGGATTTAAAGAGGAATCATAGAATCCTAGGGCTGGAAGAGACCTCAGGAGGTCATCGAGTCCAGTACCCTGCCCAAAACAGGCACAATCCCAACTAAATCAACCCAGCCAGGGATTTGTCAAACCAGCACTTAAAAACCTCTAGGGATGGAGATTCCACCACCTCCCTAGGTAACCCATTCCAGTGCTTCACCTCCCTCCTAGTGAACTAGTTTTTCCTAAAATCCAACCTAGACCACCCCAATGCAACTTGAGACCATTGCTCCTCGTTCTGCCATCCATCACTACTGAGAACAGCCTCTCTCCACCCTCTTTGGAACCTCCCTTCAGGAAGTTGAAGGCTGCTATCAAATCCCCCTCACTCGTCTCTTCTGAAGACTAAACAAACCCAAATCCCTCAGCCTCTCCTCATAGGTCATGCGCTCCAGCCCCCTAATCATTTTGGTTGCCCTCCACTGAACCATCTCCAATGCATCCACATCCTTTCTATAGTGGGGGGGCCCAGAACTGGACGTAATACTCCAGATGTGGCCTCACCAGTGCCGAATAAAGGAGAATAATCACGTCTCTAGATCTGCTGGAAATGCTCCTCCTAATGCAACCTAATATGCCATTAGCCTTCTTGGCTACAAGGGCACCCTGTTGACTCATATCCAGCTTCTCATCCATTGTAATCCCCAGGTCCTTTTCTGCTGGACTGCTACTGATCCAGTCGGTCCCCAGCCCATAATAATGCTTGGGATTCTTCCATCCCAAATGCAGGACTCTGCACTTGTCCTTGTTGAACATCATCAGATTTATTTTGGCCCAATCCTCCAATTTGTCTAGGCCACTCTGGACCCTATCCCTGCCCTCCAACATATCTACCTCTCCCCCTAACTTAGTGTCAGCTGCAAACTTGCTGAGGGTGCAAACCATCCCCTCATGTAGGTCATTAATAAAGAACCGCTCCTTGGGGTGCTCCACTTGAAACCGACCGCCAACCAGACATCGAGTCCTTGATCACTACCCATAATGATTGACATGGAAGAAATTGACATGGAAATGTGAAGAGTGCATGCCATGTTTGGTGGAAGCATACACCCAGGACTACCCTGCATGTGTCTTTTTGCAAAGAAAGTGAAGGTAAACACACTATGCTATGAACTACAAAACAGACAACCAGCTTCACTGCTCATGCATAATCATGGGGAAATGGCAAAGACTTTAATTGGAAAGGGATGGCATTAGGAACAATTGACCAGAACCACAGCCACACACTGTCTTGGGCACTAACTAGCCAGCTGGTGTAACACCGACACGTGGAACCCTACCTGGGACCTCTTGTGCTTAGAATTTGAGCCTTTATGGCATGACTGAAAAGCCAGCTGGCTGGCAGCTAAGTCTGTAGAGCAGCCTCATTAGTCTCTCTGTACAGGGTCTCAGTGCCACTAGAATGCATCCTAGAATACTCAAGGAGCTGATAGAGGAGGTATCTGAGCCTTTAGCTATCATCTTTGAAAAGTCATGGAAGACAGGAGAGATTCCAGAAGACTGGAAAAGGGCAAAACTAGTGCCCACCTATAAAAAGGGAAATAAGAACAACCCAGGAGACTACAGACGAGTCAGTTTAACTTCTGTGCTAGGAAAGATAATGGAGCAAGTAATTAAGGAATTCATCTGCAAACACCTGGAAGATAATAAGGTTATATGGAACAGCCAGCATGGATCTGTAAAGAACAAATCATGTCAAACCAATCTGATAGCTTTCTTTGATAGACTAACAAGACTTGTGGATAAAGGAGAAGTGGTGGACGTGGTATACCTAGACTTTATTAAGGCATTTGATACGGTCTCGCATGATCTTCTTATCAATAAACTAGACAAATACAACTTAGATGGAGCTACTATAAGGTGGGTGCATAACTGGCTGGATAACCATTCTCAGAGAGTAGTTATTAATGGTTCACAATCCTGCTGGAAGGGCATAACAAGTGGGGTTACGCAGGGGTCTGTTTTGGGACCGGTTCTGTTCAATATCTTCATCAGCGATTTAGATGATGGCATAGAGAGTACGCTTATTAAGTTTGCAGATGATACCAAGCTGGGAGGGGTTGCAACTGCTTTGGAGGATAGGGTCATAATTCAAAATGATCTGGACAAACTAGAGAAACAGTCTGAGGTAAACAGGATGAAGTTTAATAAGGATAAATGCAAAGTACTCCACTTAGGAAGGAACAATTTGTGTCACACATACAGAATGGGAAGCAACTATCTAGGAAGAAGTACTGCAGAAAGGGATCTAGGGGTCATAGTGGACCACAAACTAAATATGAGTCAACAGTGTGACGCTGTTGCAAAAAAAGCAAACAATTCTGGGATGCATTAACAGGAGTGTTGTGAGCAAGACGCAAGAAGTCATTCTTCTGCTCTACTCTGTGCTGATTAGGCCTCAATTGGAATATTGTGTCCAGTTGTGAGCACCACATTTCAAGAAAGATGTGGAGAAATTGGAGAAGGTCCAGAGACGAGCAACAAGAATGATTAAAGGTCTAGAGAACATGAGCTATGAGGCAAGGCTGAAGGAATTGGGCTTGTTTATTTTGGAAAGGAGAAGACTGAGAGGCGGCATAATAGCAGTTTTCAAGTATCTAAAAGGGTGTCACAGGGAGGAGGGGAAAACATTTTCTCTTTGGCCTCTGATGATAGGAGAAGAAGCAATGGGCTGCAAGGGAGGTTTAGGTTGGACATGAGGAAAAACTTCCTGCCTGTCAGGGTGGTTAAACACAAGAATAAATTGCCTAGGGAAGTTGTGGAATCTCCATCTGTGGTGATATTTAAGATCAGGTTAGACAGATATATATCAGGGATGATATAGATGGTGCTTGGTCCTGCCATGAGGGCAAGGGACTGGACTTGATGATCTCTCGAGGTCCCTTCCAGTTCTAGTTTTCTGTGGTTCTATGATTCTAGATGAGACAGTACCACACCCAGAAGGTGTGTGGGTTACACTGGCCATCAGGGAAGTGCACATCCACCAGGTCCTGTTGGCTTCATCCCAGCTCTTGGCCACCCAGGGTGTGTCTAGACTATATGGCTCTGTCGACGGAGCCATGTAGATGAGTTTACTAGACATAGGAAAATGAAGCGGCGATTTAAATAATCGCCGCTTCATTTACATCAAAATGGCCGCCATGCTGTGCTGATCAGCTGATTGTCTGCACAGCGTGGTAGTCTAGACGGGATCAGCCGACCCCAGAACCTTTGTCGTCAGATCCTATGCCTCATGAAACGAGGCTTACGGGATCTGATGACAAAGGGTTCTGGTGTCGGCTGATCCTCGTAGATCGCGCTATGCCGATAATCAGCTGATCGGCACAGCGTGTCGGCCATTTTGATGTAAACGAAGTGGCGATTATTTAAATCGCCGCTTCATTTCCCTATGTCTAGTAAACTATGTCTAGTAGTCTAGACACACCCCCCAAATAGCAGCAATGTCCATTCAGGACAAAGCTGTAGAATTTCAAGGCAAAGCCTTTATAGAAGACAGCTGCCAATGTGACTCTGTTTTGGTGAATGTCTAAAATGCAGGAGTGTCTATTTCTGAGAAGATTCATTGTCAGTCTTACACGTCTACCATGACTTTGTTATAAATATTGGTGTGTGTAAAATAGGTACCGGTAATTCTTCTAAGATTCTGGGAGGCTTGAAATGAAGCTAAGGCCTGTTGCCTTTTTTTTCCAATTTACGTTTTGCAGTTATACAATCAGGCTTAAATCAAAGGAAAGAGAATGAACAAGAGAAACAAATGTCTGCTTTTATTAAAACTCAAAATAGTTTCTTAAAGGAGTAGTGACACAAGTTTAATCCAAGTACATGTAAAGCCACAGGAACTGGGAGCTGCCATATTCTTGGAAAGCAAGATCAGTTGCTGTTCTCATTCCCTGTGGGAATCACAATTCTCTCCTCCTGCAATCCACCCCTATGATAAACTCTGGCCCTTGGTATCATATCAAGGCACCAGTTATAGGTGCACCACATGATTAACAGAACTTATTTTTCTTTAAAAAATGTTCCAGGTGTTTTATGCTGCAAAGACTATGGGCAAACATCAGAAGTTGTAGGAGGGAGCTTGTCCCACCTGAACAAGACTCCCTCCACCTCTCTGTGTCCCTCTAGCATCCCTAGGGCCCGGGGTCACTTAACTGATCTGGGAGCAGTAGGATTTTCTGGAGGAGAACACAGTCTGCTACAGTCCTCCAGTGGCAGCTCCTTCCTGAGCAGACTTTGTGGCCTGCCCAGAGAACCTGGAATCTCTCTCTTCTCCTAAGGTCAGATTGGCCTAGCCTCATGCACACAGAGCGGTCACTTCCTCCTCCACCATTGAATCAGGCCTGTATCAGGGGCCCGCTCTGTGTGAGGGAGCACAGAACCTGACCAATATTGATTAGAACAGCCCTTTCTACTCACCCTGGACTCTTCCTGGGCTCCTTTAATGTCATAGATGGGGGCTCTTCATCATACTGTGAACCCACGAGTGCCCATGGACCTACCCAGGGACTCCTGGCTGTGTGCTACAAGCACCCTGCCACTGAGAGGAATTTCAGCAGCCTTGAGATTAGAGATCCGCAGCAGTTGGTTAGCTAATTCCAGCAGCAAGAACCATCCTCCTGGGGACAGGTGTCCTGAATGAAGTTCATGAGTTCAAAAGGCAAGTCCTTGTTGCTTTGATATCTGGTATGGTCAAGGCCTCAATCAATCCCAGTACAAATTGGAAGGAGCCAGTTGGAGGATGGAGAGTGCTTGCTTGTCAGCTGCTTTTGTGGATGCTGGATCCTGAAGGAGGCTCTTTTAGACACACATCTGAAAAGGACCAAGTGTTGCACAATGTGATTTGGGGCTCTGAATACTCAGACCTGGGCGGCCAGGGTGTGAGAAAACAAATGGAGCTCTGAGGGCATTACAAAGCTCATAGAGCTCCAATTAAAAGACTTGCCCATCAAAATGCAGATTTGGAAAGGGTTCCCAATTATCTTGACAGGGATACAGAGTTTGAATGGGCACCAACCCCGTGAACAAAAGTCTGCACGCTGGTACTGACAAAATCCCATTCAGGCTGCTTTTCCAAGGACGCAAGGGAACCAAGTTTGGGAAAGATTCGACTCCTGGGGCAGAGGGTGTGAATGTGACCAGAAGGGCTCTGCTGGATGGGCTCATTTTGTAGCTCCAGTGCAAGGTTTTTCTCTTTCTAAATCTTATCCCCAGAAAGCCCCTCCTCCTGCCCCTGCCCATTCTGAGTTGAGTGTCATGTGAATGTGTACCCACAAAGCTGTTGTCTGGAAGGCTTGTGCTCACAGTGTACCTGCAATCACTTTCATTTCCCATGGCCACAAAAGCACTGTTATTCTTTCAGGCCCTTGTGTTCCTCACAGACAGACACTCTTGATGGACATTCCAGATGCCTGATAAAAGCCACTTGAGCTTTGTCTACACTGCAGGGTTTTTGCTCAAGAAGCTTTTTGCGGAAGAGATCTTCCGCAAAAACTTCTTGCGCTAAAGCGCGTCCACACCTCAAAAGCGCATCGCAAAAGCACTTGTGCAAGAAAAACTTCTTGTGCAAGGAAGTGCTGATGGCCATTCTGTGCTTTTTGTGATAGGCTCTTTTTGCGCAAGAAACCCCTGTTGAGTGTCCACACACACCTTTTTGTGCAAGAACTCTTGTGCAAAAAGGAGTTATTCCTTGTAGAAAGAGATATACCTACACCACAAAAAGCCCTCTGTTCTGCCATTCTAGTGTAAATTTTCTTGCGCTAAACCACACTTGAGATGTGGATGCTCCGTGGGTTTTTGCACAAAAACCCTGTAGTGTTGGTGAATGTCTCCTCTGATCTGGGCTGGGTTTTGCTCTTGCAATATCATCTGTTTTCCACCTCAACCTCCGGGTGGTTGGGGGAGATTTTCTGAGCCTCTTTGGAGTCCATACCCGTGAAGCACCAGCTGATGTCAGCAGTAACCATGCCATTTCTGTTATGGAAGGTTTAAAACATTTGTCTGAGGGAATCAGCTGGGTATCACTAGCTCGCTCTGTGGTGCTGTCCCTTTAAATGCTCAGACAGCAGAATAGGCTCCCAATGAGACATTCAGCAGGAATGTGGGAGTTCTCACATTACTCTGCTTTAAAAGCCTTTTAATTCCAGTTTGGTGATGAATGGGCCAGGCTCCTGAAGTGAAATGTTCCAGGGCTCGGTGTACCAGGCCTCCTGCTTGTAATTATTTTTGTACAGAATATGTCAAGTGTCGTGCTTCACAAGAACTCGTTTAGCATGCAACCATTTTGTGATTAAGTGAGGCTTAGTTAATTAAGCACTTTGTAATGACTCAAACCAAAGAGTAGTGGATTAGTACACCCTATTTGTGTCTACCATGTTAAAGGCTCCATAATAGCATGTTGCTGCAGACAATTAGGCTAGGTCTATACTACAGCTTTTTCCGATTTTTTCTCGGAAGAGGCTTTTCTGAAATTTGGCCTGTCTACACTGGGCCAAATTTCGGAAAATCCCCCTGTGACAGGGCATTTGCCCTGCACTGGCCCTTTAAGGGCAAAACCCCAGCCCTGAGCGAGGGCTCAGAGTGAAGCTCCAGCTGAGGCAGCTCTGTGAGGGCCCAGCTGGGGGCTATATAAAGAAGGGCTCCTGGAGGGAGGAGAGAACTGACTGCTGCTCTTGCTGGACAGCAGTAGGGACCTGACTGCCAGAGAAGTGGGCAGCTTCCTGGAGGTAGAGCAGTGCTGGGGAAGGGAGGCAGGGCTGGGAGGCTCTGGCCAAGCAAGCCCCCAGGCTGCAAGGCCGGAAGCTACTGGGGCTGCAAGGGGCAGCCATGGTAGGCAGGGCAGCAGGTCGACACACCCTTTGCCAGTGATGAGTGGCCGTTACAGACTGCAGTCTGCCCTGGAGGCAGGGGCTAGATGAAGACTGACCAGTGGGTCAATGAGGCAAGGTGGGTGCAGGGGAACTGGGTGTTCCACAGGAGAAGAACTGGGGGTCCCTGGGAGAAGGGAGGACCCTGGAGTGTGCAGTGGAGTAAACAACATACCCCCCGGAAGGGGGCACAGAGAGACTGGAGTGGGCACTGCTGGAGGGCAGTGTCCTGAAGAGGACACCATGGTTAAAGAAGAGCACAGGGAGATACCAGCTGGAGGAAGGTGTCCAATGAAACAACAAGCTAATTCCCCAAGGCAACCAGCTGAAGGCGCCATGCTGGTGAGTCTACTCCCTGACACCCCCTCTTTCGGAAGATCCCTTCTTCCTCATGAAATGAGGAAGACAGGGCTTCTGAAAGAGCACGTTTGCACTTCCGCAAAAAAAAGCAGAAGAGCAAACGTGTTCCCTGGATGCAGCAGAGTTTTTCTGGGATCCCATGAGGATCCACCCCAGCCCTCACAATGAAATACACCACCATCACGACACTAAATGCCCAGGGCTGTAGGGCAGGTCTCCGCAGGAGCCGGGTGCTCTCCTTCCTTTGGGGGGAGGTACTCAGTGGTTTTCCTACAGGAGACCCACACGACTCCAGCCGTCGAGGCTCACTGGCAGCTGGAGTTGGGGGACGGGGTGTATTTCAGCCACCTCAGTGCCCATGTCACCCTGTTCTCCTCTGCCCTACAGCCTGAGGTGCTGGGGATTGCCGAGGTCGTCCCAGGCTGCCTGCTGCACATCCAGGCCCTCATAGAGGGGCTGACGTTGAACTTGGTCAATGTCTATGCCCCAAATGTGGTATCTCCTGGGCACTCTGCAGGCCTTCGACTTCAGGCCCCGTTTCAGCTTCGGGTGGGGAGTACGTCGGGGAGTCCACCTTCGGGCCAGCTGTACGCTCTGGCCATCGAACCCTTCCTCTGTCTCCTCCGCTGGAAGTTGACGGGGTTCGTGCTCCGAGAGCCGGAGCTGCGGCTGGTCCTGTCGGCGTATGCCAATGACGTGCTCCTCATGGTCCAGGACCTGGGCAACCTGGAGCAGGTGGAGGCCTGCCAAGCTGTCTACTTGGAGGATGCCTCCGCCCGGGTCAACTGGGTCAAGAACTCTGGCCCGGTGAGCCCTGCGATAGGGTATGCCCCGCCACCCCCTTCGCTGCAAGCCCTCCGGCCCTTTTTCTCGGGCGCCAGTTCCGCGGCCCCCTCCACAGCGCCCCCGGCTTCCCCATCCCATCTGTACGCGCTCGTGCGTGTTGCATTTCCTCACCCTCATTTCCTGCCCCGACACCAAGTGGTGGGACTATCTAACACCTGTTGAGGGTGGGGAAGCCCGATGGGCCAGTGTTTATTCCGCCTTAATATCACGGCCCATTGGGGACATCAGTTGGCAGCTCCTTCACGGAGCCGTGAGCACGGGCGTGTACCTGGCACGGTTCACCCCTATCCTGGACACCTGCCCCTTTTGTGGTGTGAGGGAAAACCTGGTGCACGCATATCTCAAATGTGCCAGGTTGCAGGCCCTAATCCGTCTCCTCTAGGACCTCTTATTGAGGTTCTGGCTGCACTTCTCCTCACACCTTTTCATTTATGCACACCCCATCCATGGCCCCACAAAGTCGCGAGACCTTTTTGTCAACCTCCTCCTGGCCTTGGCGAAAGCCGCAATATACAACACCAGGAGGAGGATGCTGAACGAGGGGGTTCTCTGCGACTGTGGGGCCTATTTCCATTCCTCCCTAGTTTCACGTATCTGGGCAGAGTTCCTCTAGGCGGCATCCACTGGCTCCCTGGACAGCTTCAAGGAGCAGTGGGCGCTGTCCGGGGTTCTCTGCTCGGTGTCCCTGTCCGGTTCCTTCATTCTAAACCTTTGACCCGCACCCCTTGACCCTGTTTTTTATCATTTGTCCCTCAGAATCAGTTGATTCCCTGGGGCCAGTCATCCCTCCCGCAAGGCTGGGGGAGGGGCTTTTAGAAGTGGGCAGGCTGATGCCCGCCCACCCCTGGGGGTTCAAATAGTGCCCCTTACAATCTGCTACAGCATTCCAGCCTGCGCAAATGCTGCTCATCCTGGCAGTTTGCTTCAAGCATTCCCTTGCCATTCAGCAAGGCAGGTAACAGTCACACAGCAACCAGGAGGCTGAGTTATTCTAATGGGGAAGATGGGATTTATTCCCAGAGCACAATTCCTTGCAAAACAAAGATCACTGGGGGGTTGTAATGACCAAGAGAGAAACTGGTAGTTCAGGGGTGACTGAGGGGCAGCTCTGGGCTGTATTCCTTGGCTGCCATCTTCCTTAATGCAGAGGCAGGCTCCTGCGGGTGCCAGCATGCAACACTTTATCGGGACTCAAGTAGCAGAAGGCTGCAAGGGAGAATGAAGGGAAAAGCCAGCTGTGTCTGTCAGTGCCAGCACAGCTCCTCTGGGGGTGGCAATGTGTGCGGAGCATTCTCTAGCCCTGCGCCTGATGTAGGACTGCTACCAAGACTAGCCCCAACAAGGAGTCAAGTGCTACCAAGTGGGCTCAGCCCTGTAGCCTTCAGGAGCTGTGTTTTACCAGCTGGATGTGGGTCCTCAGGCTCCTTACAAAGCCCGTGTCCCTTGGCAGTAACATAACTGAACCTGGATAGCCAATTGAGCCACTCAGTTCATCTAGAAGTTATACCGGGGACAAATGTGGCTCAGTGTTTTCAGAGCTCCTGTTGAACCACACCTTAACCCAGGTCTGTCACCAGATATTTATATAATCATATGGTTGCAAGGCCTCGCCTGCGCTTCTGGCCAGCTGGAAAGGTAAAGCTTTTGCAAACACTCCCTGATAGCCACTTGCTATCTTTCAGATCAACCTCGGGGCCCAATGCTGAGCTGATTAGCTTGGAGGATGACAAGCAGGGTGATTCAGCCCTTTATTGCCAATTGTAAAGCTGCCCATCACCAGTAGCACAAACGCAGCAACTTACATCCCATGCAGGAGCTTCCCGGAGAGAGATCAATGACTTTTGCTGTCAGTCAGGCACATGTAACCAATATTACAACACAGAACAGTGCTGGGAGCACTTGGGGTGAAGGAAACCAGCCAGGTGAGGTTTTATGTTAGTCAGTCCTGTTCTTCTCTGAGCAACCCTCTCATGCTTCAGACAGCAGGGCTGAAGGAGCAGTAGCAGTCTCAGCTTGACAAAGCCCTGGCTGGGTTGCTTTAAGCGGGATTGGTCCTGCCTTGGGCAGGGGGCTGGACTTGATGGCCTTCTAAGGTCTCTTCCAGCTCTATGATTCTACGATGGCCCATTGGTGGGGGGTTTTTTCAGGGCTATGAGACAAGGAGTGCTTGTGGGATTCAAAGGTCAGACTAACACTAGTGGATTGAGATGGCTCCAGTGCAGCAGCAATGAACTTTTCCATGATTGCAGTCTGTGTGTTTGTCACAGTTCATGGGGCTGCATCTCCAGTGGCTGTGGTTTTCCCATTACTCACTTCCCTTTGCACTCTGTCTCATGCCCCCACACATCCCTGCCCAGCTGTCTCCACTCTCAGGAGCCTTCTCAAACTGCAGGTGTCTGCAGGTTTCTAGGGTACATTGGCTGGTCTCTCTGGCACGGCCCATTGTGAAATCACACACAGGAATTTGCATATGCAGATGGGCCCAGCCCAGCCCTTGGGGTCCTACCATGCCCACACTTTGTTCTGGAGCAGGAAAGTGGGGCTGGGACCCAACAGATATTTGTGTTTTTCACTTGTGTAAATGTTCACAAGCACAGTGCCAGCTGCATTTGCACCCCAACCCCCTTTGTGTTCACTCTCCAAGAATGGTCTAGCAAGTGAGTTAAGGGGTTGGAAGTTTCCATGTTGGGGATCGACACTCAGCGCCACGCCTGCTGCAATGAGACATGGCAAAGAGGCTGCATTGAGGCAGCCAGGTCACAGACATTGTAGAGTATGGTAGATAATAACTAGGCATGGAATGGATTTGCAATGTGCTATGCTGAAGCTAAGCTTCCATTAATTAGAAATTCCAAAAAACATTCTTAGGAATTGCATCTTGGACAGCCCACCGGTCTGAGCGGGTTTTTCTTCCAGGTAACAGGGAGATGGGAGGCTGTCTCTATCTCCAAGAAAAGTCTTTTCACAATATATCAGCTGCTAGAAGTGGGCCTCATCCTCCCTGATTGAATTTACCTCGTTATCTCTAGCCTGATTCTTGCCTGCATATTTATACTTGCCTCTGGAAATTTCCACTACATGCATCTGACGAAGTGGGTCTTTGCCCACGAAAGCTTATGCTCCAATACATCTGTTAGTCTATAAGGTGCTACAGGACTCCTTGTCGCTTTTCCTGTCAGGCGCTGAAATCCAACAATGTAAACATCCCCTTCACATGCCCAACCCTTCTCTGCACCCCACTCACAGTCGCTGCCCATGGTCGGGCAGACCCAGAGGTGCATCCACAGAGTTCACCTCCCAGCCTGAGTGTGGGGGGGGGTAGGAGGCATCTCACCCACTGTGCTGGTCACTTGCCATCCACCTGCTCGCTGCTCTCTGGTGCTGCTCTCCTGGCCATTTGTCTCCCTTTGCTACTGCTGCTCTGCTGGCTGCTCCTCATGCCTCTCCATCACTGCCCTGTTGGCTGCTCATGCTGCTCGTTGCATCTTCCACTGGCTTGTGGTGGATTTGGCTCTGGACCAAACCTAGTGATTTCAGCTCCTGGCCCAAAGCACAGTCTAGCCAAAAAATTCCAGCATCCACTGGAATAAATTTTAAAATAATAAAGAGACTCCTTATAGAGTCTGTTCTAGTTCTAGCATTAGAAGCAGGGAGAAACAGGTTGAAGCAGTCTTACAGCTCATGCCTGGAGGGCATGCAGCCTGCTGATTCAGTGTCCTGCCCTTCTCCCAGTTAACTTCACAGAGTTTTGGCAGAGGTTAAAGAACCTTGTCCATCTGAGGTTGTTTACACTGACAGTTTCTCTCTTTTGAACTGAGTTAAACACATTGGGGGTGTGTCTAGACTACAGGGTTTTTTTGAAATAAGTGGCCCCGTGACACCTCCTGCCCCCCGGTTTTTTTAGGGTTAATCACATCTGTGACTCTGGGAGTTTTTAGACACAGAGCCTAGAGCCTATTTAAGGTCGTTGCGGGCCCCCACCTTCTGCACTCAGAGTGCCAGAGTGGGGATCAGCCCTCACACCCCACAGCAGCCAAATCATATATATAGTATCCCAATGTCTGTGACTCTGTAACGCTGAAATGCTGGCTGTTCCCTCTGGGCGGCGCTGTTGCCTGAGTCACGTCCTTCTCCTCCCACCGTGGCACTCGGCCCCGTGCTGCATGGGGACCGCGGTGCCCAAACGGCCGCTTGCGCTGCTTGCTCCCCCGCGGCGGCCCGGCTGAGCGGCGCAGAAGTCAGCCGGAGGGGGGAGGGGGCGGGCGGTGACGCACACGGCCAGGGGCGGGTCCTGGCTGTGTACGCCACCGCCTCGCTCTTCGCCTCCCACCATGGTGCTCGGCTGATTTCTGTGCCAGCAACGCTTGCTCTGCTTGCTCCCCCGTGGTGACCCAGCTGAGCGGCACAGAAGTCAGCCAAGCACCATGGCGGGAGGCGAAGGGGGGGGTGGGGCGCTGACATACACGCTCAGCCGGGCCGCCGCGTGGGAGCAAGTGGCGCAAGCGACCGTTTGGGCTCCGCGGTCCCCTGAGGGAGAGGCAGGAGGCAGAGGAGAAGAGAAAGAGAGAGACAGAGAGAGAGGCAGGAGGCAGAGGAGAGCTGAGAGAGAGTGGGGAGAGGCAGTAGGAGGAGGAGAGAGAGAGAGACACGGAGCGAGAGACCGGAGGCTCAGGAGAGAAGACCGACGTGGAGGAGAGACCTGAAAATCCCATCTTATGATGGGCTAATTGGCTAGTTGTTTATAATGGGCAAAACACCATTGTAACAGTTGAATATCTAGCAGGCCTAAGCAAACTGAGTGAACTGTATTTACAAAACCACACCCAGGATTTCTTTTCCATTCCAGCTGGCTGTAATGGAAGCATTCATTCAGACCCTGCTTACACAAATTTGAGAAAATTGGAAGCTACCCTTGGAGCATCCATGCATAGAGAGGCTGAATTCATTCGTCGAATAAACTATTCAACATGAATCACTTGTTCTCAGCTAGAAGAATCCAAACACAGAAGTGTGTTTGATTTTCCCAGATGGCACATCTCTCCAGAGTCTGTCAAAACACCCTGATACAAACTTCTCACATCTGAACTCATATTCAAATTCTGTGGTTTGAACCTATTTCTACTCTGCAGGGGCACAAAGTTCACCCACCATTCATCCCAAGAATCTAATGACATTTGCAGCCCAATTGCTTGACAAGAGAAGTTCAGCTAAGCAGCTGAAAAACGGCTCTGAACCTGCTGAAGTTGGCCCATCACTAATTTATGCATCAGTTACAAAACAGAACACCTGAGCTCTGCTTTCCCACATTACATTACAACATCTGTATGGACAACCCTCATGCGGTTCTGTGGCATGCACACGTCCTGTAATGACCAGGTAGCTTCCAGTGCAGCACTGCTAGCAATGGACCTCTCTTGAGCCAATGCAACCACACTGACCTCAACCCAACCTCAGATCGAGAGCTGAGGTTTAAAAGTTCTGGGCTTCCCAAGATCCTTAAGGGCACAGGGTGCTCAGAACCATTCAGGATGTGCTCCAGGGAGACCAGCAACTATGTGTATGTGGCTAATTCTTATGGAAGGTAAAGCAGGATGACTGTAAATCTGTGATGGATGTGAGGACTGGCATGATATTCCTCATTTTATGGGTTATGGAGTGGAAGGCATTTGGAAAGAATTAGTGCACTATATGGGTACTGCATAGCAGACAATAGGCTAGTGAAATATGACCAGCTGCATAACTGTATATTATATCTTTACCTGAGTGTGAAAGCAGTTCCAGTGAACATCCTGGCCTTTTGTTATGAGTGAGGCTGTGAAAATAAGAAGAACCCTTCCTCTGAGAATGGCCATGGGCTGACCAGGAACTTTGGAACTGAGAAACTTCTGGGACTCCATGCTGGAGAAGCTGCAAGAGAGAAGCCTGCAAGTAAGGATGTCACTGAGCTGCTGTTACATCTAAATTCCATGTGCAAATGGGGTTATAGCTTACAACTAAAAGACCAAAAGATTTATCCCTTGTTGCATTAAAGAAGGCAAGCTTCCACATTAGCATTGACTTGTTTAAAGAGAAATTCCAGCACCATACTATCACATACATTCTAATCACTGCACCAAGAGACAAGGTATTACATGTATTTTTTTGTGTGTGTGGGAGGGGGGGAGGAGAATAATTAGATATCATATCAGCCAGGAAGCTGCTGTCTTGATGATTTGATGATATAACATAGGATGAAGAGAAACAGCATTGCCATGTTGCACCATGGGAATAATTATGGAATAACAAACAGGGCTTCAGAGCAGCTGCAGACTCTGTCACTAGCTGCAGGAGCCAGCTCAGACAGTGGTAGAAGGGGCTGTGATAGTTGTGGGATCAGATGTGGCTTGTGGGAGAGCAGGGAGGGAGTACTGCACTTTGGGTTGGATTTTTAGAATTACTTCAGTAAAGCAGAGGGTTATCAAATGATATTGCAGTCAGCAATTCAGTGTAGCTGCATCATCATTGAGGTTTGGGGGAGGAGGAATAACCATGCTTCATAACCAACAGTGCAGAGCACCATAGGGGCATTACAGTACATTGCCTATTAATCCTCCTTCCACCTCGGCTTTGGAGCAGAGGGAGACTCAGGCTACATGTACACTGCAATGCTATTTCAGGATATCTCGTGTCTTCACAGCAAGCCCGTTATTTCCAGCTCGCTATTCCAACGTCCCTGTAAACCTCATTCCACGAGGAGTAAGGGATGTTTCAGAATAGCGGGTTATTTCAAAATTTGGTGCTGTGTAGACAGTGCCAATTTATGAAATAAGCTATTTCGAAATAAGATTGAACTAAGATACGCAATTTGAGTAGCTCAAATTGTGTATCTTATTTCAACCTACAGTGCAGTGTAGACGCACCCTCAGAAACCACCATAGTCAGACACCTAGGGTACGTCTAGACTACAGGCTTTTGTCAACAGAGGCTTTGTTGACAGATACTGTCGACAAAGCTTCTGTCGACAAAGAGCGTCTAGACTGCATCCAGTTCTGTCGACAAAGCAAGCCGCTTTGTCGACATGAGAGTGTAGACACAAAGGACAGTGTAGATGCAATAATGCCTTCTGTTGACAGAACTCTGTCGACAAAAGGCGTTATTCCGTGTAGAATGAGGTTTACCGCCGTCGCCAAAACTGCCGAGTTCTGTCGATGTTATGTCGACAGAACTCGGTCGTAGTGTAGACACAGGTATAGTTTTGTCAACAAAAGTCCACTTTTGTCGACAAAACCCTGTAGTCTAGACACACCCCTACATTCCTTTGCTGTCTGTACCTCAAAACCAGAGTCTCTGCTTAGCTGCCTGTGGCCATGATTGACAGACACCATGATCTGCACCAGCACGTTCACATTCAGAACCCACTAATCAACATGTGAGAGTGACCAGAAAATATGCCACCAACCGGAAGGAAGTCTAGCTGGGTGTGATGCCCTGTGCCCAGATCCAGAAGTGTGTTTCCAGAGGCTGTGGGGCCTGGCTCTGTGCCCACCATTCATGTCTGTAGATCCTCTCTGGGTTTTTAAGTACCACCACTCTGGTAATGGCTACAACTGTGTGAGTCAAGAGAAAGGGAAAAGGAGGCCTGTGCGACAGCCCTGAACACAGGTGAGAGACTTCCTGGGCTGAAAAGCATTATTTCCCATGGTAACCAATCTCTGAACAAGCCCAAGAACAGCAACTTGTTTGGAAAACAAAACAGCCCACAGCCTTCTCACTGCCTCTCCTGGAGAGGTGACTGGCATGCTCGTTCATCACAGCTGGCACTGGGGTGCTCCCTCCTCTGCAGTGCATCCTATGGCATGAGGATGAATGATATCATTGCTCCCTGTGGCAGCGTATGCACTCCCCGTCACAGGTGTGAATATATGCCGGAGTGGGATGCTGCCTGCTTGGCCACGAGGTAGCTGGCCATCTCTACAGTCCACAAATCTTCCCTTGTCTCAGGGTGACCCAGAGTCCATAAGCAGCCCTGCACACAGGGCAGTACAGCCCACTGGCCGAAAGTCACTTAATAGCCCCTATCTTGGGGTAACACTGAAAGTCCATTAGTGACCCCTAGCGCAGGGAAGTATGCCCTACCAGACAGAGTCTCTAGACAGTCCTTGGCTTAGGGAAGTGTGGCCCAATAGCCAGAGTCTATATACATCCCTTAGTTCAGGGCAGTGAGGCCTAAGGGCCAGAGTCAGTAGGGTTGGGGCAAGCACCCTGGTAGGGGGACCCGGGCCCACCCTGCCCCACCAGTTCCCAACCCAGGGCCCTGTGAGCAGCAGAATGGTCTGCCACTCCCTCGGCAGGGAATCCGGCTGAAACACGCTGAGGATCTCTGGGTGGGAGAGGCCACTCCTGCACCCTCCCTGGGTTACTTCCTACGACTTCTGCTGGGTCGACGTCCCACATAGTAGCTGGGTCTTTTGGTTCCCTGGCAGCAGCTTCTCCCTGGAACGCTGTGGGGGTTCCTACTGTCTGAGTCACTGGTTGCTGCAGCTCCGGAGCTCCGGCTGGAGAGCCTTCTCCTTCGCTGGCTATAGAACCATAGAACCACAGAGCTGGAAGAGACCTTAGAAGGCCATCAAGTCCAGCCCCCTGCCCAAGGCAGGACCAATCCCAATTAAATCAACCCAGCCAGGGCTTTGTCAAGCCGAGACTTAAACACCTCTAGGGATGGATACTCCACTAATTCCCTAGGTAACCCATTCAAGTGCTTCACCACCGTCCTAGGGTACGTCTAGACTACATGGCTCCGTTGACAGAACCATGTAAACTAGTTTACCCGGCATAGTCAATGAAGCGGGGATTTAAATAATCCCCCCTTCCTTAAAATAAAAATGGCCGCCGCGCTGTGCCGACGATCAGCTGATCCGGCACAGCGTGGCAGTCTAGACGCGGCGTGGTCGACAAGGGAAGACTTTGTTGATCGCTCCGGTATGCCTCGTGAAAAGAGGTTACGTAGTCTAGACGTACCCCTAGTGAAATAGTTTTTCCTAATATCCAACCTGGACCTCTCCCACCGCAACTTGAGACCGTTGTTCCTTGTTCTGCCATCTGTCACTACTGAGAACAGCCTTTCTCCAGCCTCTTTGGAACCTCCCTTCAGGAAGTTGAAGGCTGCTATCAAATCCCCCGCGTCACTCTTCTCTTCTGCAGACTAAATAGACCCAACTCCCTCAGCCTCTCCTCGTAGATCATATGCTCAAGCCCCCTAATCATTTTGGTTGCCCTCCGCTGGACCCTCTCCAATGCATCCACATCCTTCCTGTAATTGGGGGCCCAGAACTGGACACAATACTCCAGATGTGGCCTCACCAGAGCCGAATAAAGAGGAAAAATCACATCTCTGGATCTACTGGCAATGCTATTCCTAATGCAACCTAATATGCCATTAGCCTTCTTGGCCCCAAGGGCACACTGTTGACTCATATCCAGCTTCTCATCCACTGTAATCCCCAGGTCCTTTTCTACAGAACTGCTACTTAGCCAGTTGGTCCCCAGCCTGTAACAATGCTTGGGATTCTTCCGTCCCAAGTGCAGGACTCTACACTTGTCCTTGTTGAACCTCATCAGATTTCTTGTGGCCCAATCCTCCAATTTGTCTAAGTCACTCTGTACTCTATCCCTGCCCTCCAGCGTATCTACCTCTCCCCTAGCTTAGTGTCATCCTGCAAACTTGCTGAGGTGCAATCCATCCCCTCATCCAGGTCATTAATAAAGATGTTGAACAAAACCGGTCCCAGAACTGAACCTTGGGGCACTCTGCTAGAAACCGACTGCCATCCTGACATCAAGCCATTGATCACTACCCGCGGGGCCCGGCCTTCTAGCCAGCTTTCTATCCATCTTACTGTCCATTTATCCAATCCACATTCCCTTAACTTGCTGGCAAGAATATTGTGGGAGACCGTATCAAAAGCCTTGCTAAAGTCAAGGTATATCACATCCACTGACTTCCCCATATCCACAGAGCCAGTTACCTCATCATAGAAGCTAATCAGATTGGTCAGGCACGACTTGCCCTTCATGAATCCATGCTGACTATTCTTGATCACCTTCCCCTCTTCCAAGTGCTTCAAAATGGATTCTTGAGGATCCTCCATGATTTTTCCAGGGACTGAGGTAAGACTGACCCGCCTATAGTTCCCTGGATCGTCCTTCTTCCCTTTCTTAAAGATGGGCACTACATTTGCCTTTTTCCAATCATCCGGAATCTCTCCCAATCGTCACAACTTTTCAAAGATAATGGCCAAAGGCTCCGCAATGACATTTGCCAACTCCCTCAGTACCCTCGGATGTATTAAGTCCGGACCCATGGATTTATGTAGTTTTAGCTTTTCTAAATAGTTCCTAAATTGTTCTTTCCCCACCAAGGGCTGTCCACCTTTGTCCCATATTGCGTCACTTAGCGCATTAGTCTGGAAGCTGACCTTGTCCGTGAAGACAGAGGCAAAGAAAGCATTAAGTACTTCATCTTTCCCCATAAATCTGTCACTAGGTTACCGCCCTCATCCAGTAGGGGCCCCACACCCTCTCTGATCACCTTCTTCTTGTTAACATGCGTGTAGAAACCTTTCTTGTTCCCTTCACATCCCTTGCTAGCTGCAATTCCAATTGCGCTTTCGCCTTCCTGATAACTCCCCTGCATTCTCAAGCTATATATTTATACCCCTCCCTAGTCATCTGTCCAAGTTTCCACTTCTTGTAAGCTTCCTTTTTGTGCTTAAGTTCACCAAGGTTTTCCCTGGTAAGCCAATCCAGTCTCCTACCATATTTGCTTCTCTTGCTACGCATCGGGATGGTTTCTTTCTGTGCCTTCAATAAAGTTTCTTTAAAATACTGCCACCTCTCCTGTGCTCCTTTCCCCTTCATGTTAGCATCCCAAGGGATTCTGTCCATCAGGTCTCTGAGGGAGTCAAAGTCTGCTTTTCTGAAGTCCAAGGTGTGTATTTTACTACTCTCTTTTCTTTCTTTGGTCAGGATCCTGAAATCTACCATCTCATGATCACCCAGGTTGTCACCCACCTCTACTTCCCCTATTAATTCCTCCCTGTTTGTGAGCAGTAGGTCAAGCTGTGCATGGCCCCTGGTCGGATCCTTCAGCACTTGTACCAACATTCTCCAAAAACTTCCTGGATTGTCTGTGTACTGCTGTATTGGTCTGCCAACAGATGTCAGGGTGATTAAAGTCCCCCATGAGAACCAGGGCCTGCGATCTGGAAACTTCTCTCAGTTGTCCGAAGAAAGCCTCATCTACCTCATCCACCTGGTTCGGCGGCCTGTAGCAGACACCAACCACAACATCACTGCTGTTGCTTACACCTCTAAACTTGACTCAGACTCTCAACAGGTTTTTCTCCCTCTATATACTGGAGTTCTGAGCAATCATAGTGTTCTCTTACATACAGTGCAACTCCTCCTCCTTTTCTCCCCTGCCTCTTCTTCCTGAACAGTTTAGACCCTCCCATGACAGTGCTCCAGTCATGCGAGTCATCCCACCAAGTCTCTGTTATCCCAATCAAATCATATTTCGTGGACTGGGCCAGGGCCTCCAATTCTTCCTGTGTTACCCAGGCTTCTCGCATTGGTATACAAACACCTTAGATAACCAGTTGATCGCCCTACCCTCTCCATTCGAATCAGGGGTCCTCCTTTGTTGCTCGTTCCTCTTTGTTGCTCGGTGTGTCGGGACGGACCGCCTCCGCCCCGCGGAGGCAGATCCGCCCTGCACTGACCCCACGGTCGTGCTCACGCTCCTGGGGGCCGACCAGGAAGCGCAAGCGGTGTGCAGCCCCTGTACGGCCACTGCCGCTCAGCTGAGAGGTGGGGGAGGAGCCAGAGAGGTGGGCGCTGGGAGGCATGCTGGGGCAGGGCGGGGCGGCATGCTGGCTGCGGCGTGGGAGGCTGGTGACATCATGCCGGCAGGACACCGGCGGGGCGTTTAAAAAGAGGGAGGAGGCAGCCCGGAAGCGGGGAGGCACCCGGAGGGAGACAGGACCACCGGGGGAGTGGGGCAGAGCCAGAGAAGGACTGCGGGGTAGGAAGCAGCCCAGGGCGGGGCTTGGAGCCGGTGAGCTGGTGAGTTTCGGGCACTAGCCCCGCCGGCTGGACAGGATCAGGTGAACCTGTCCTTAGGGCCGTGGGCTGGGGCCCATGAGAGAGGGTGGGCCCGGGCCCCCCTACCCCCGCATCCCGGCGGCAGCTGCAGAATCAAGCGCCAGACGCCAGTACGAGAGATAGGGAACGGGACTAGGGACCGAACCTGGACAGGAGGAGCACGAGTGGGGTGGCTGGACCCGCGACCGACCAGGCGGTTGGGCTCCCACTCGTACACGTGGTGGAGAACGTGGGCAGCGACCCAAGAGCCCTAAGAGCTTGAAGGGATTCGGGGGGAAAAAAAAAACCTGGAAAAAAAAGGAAAAAAAAGCTCACAGGAGGGGAGCGGGACAAGGTTAATACTCCGGTAGGGTGCAAGGAGAGAAGACGCCAGACAATGGCGGTCGCGGACGTGTTCAAGTGGCTGACTGAGAATCAACGGCAGCAGCAGCAGCAGCAGCAAACTTTACTCCTGCAGCAACTGTCCGCCCAGCAGCAGGAACAACAAAAGCAGCTCCTGAAGGAACTATCCAAGCAATACCAGATGCAGCATGAGCGGTGGGTGAGACAGTGGGGAACCCTGGGATGAGGGCAACCCTTGGCGCTGGAAGGAGAGGCAGCTGAAGGGGGGGCCCTGGCCCAGTTGCCGTTGCGACTGGCCAAAATGGGGCCCTCAGATGACCCCGAGGCGTTCCTGACGACCTTTGAAAGGGTGGCCACCGCAGCCCGGTGGCCAGAGCAACACTGGGCAACGCTTCTAGCTCCGTATCTTATGGGCCCAGCTCAGCTGGCCTATTGGAGTTTAGATCCGCGGGACGCCCTACATTACTTCAAAGTAAAGGAGGCCATATTGGACCAACTGGGAATTACCCCAGAGACGTACCGGCAACAGTTCCGGCAAGAAAAATACCCTGCGGGGGCACACCCCCGGCTGGTGGCCCAACATCTAAGGGAGGCGGGGTGGCACTGGCTCAAGCCTGACCAGCAAACCGGGCCCCAGGTGGCAGAGAAGATAGTCCTGGAGCAATTTATTCATATTCTACCGAGGGCAGCGCAACGCTGGGTCCGCCGACATCACCCCTCGACGCTGAGCGAGGTGGTGACGCTAATGGAGGACTACCTGGCGGCTGAAGTGGTGGAAGGGGGCACGAGTCAGAGGAGAACATCCTGGGAGTGAGTCGGGGGGTTGGCCCGTCCCGTCCCAGGGAGAGCCCGGGGACGGGGTCCCCGCAGCCCCGGAAAAGGGGCCGGGAGGCGGTTAGCCCCAGCGTGGACCCGGCCCGTGAAGGAGGGACCCTCACCGCGTGAGCCGTCCCGAGAAGGACCAGGAGAGTCCACCCCCACCGCGGCTGACGACCCGGGGGGGGTGCTACCAGTGTGGCCAAGAAGGACACTTTAAGCGCGACTGCCCATACATGGACTGCTCATATGGACAGGTAATGGCCGGACGATGCACACCTGGGACGCAGGGCCAGGGAAGGATATTAAGGGAGGTCGAGGTGGAGGGCCAGACGGTCACTGCGCTAGTGGACTCGGGGTGCGGGCAGACCCTGGTGAGGGCCGAGTTAGTGGGGGCAGAAGGCCCCCGAGGACCCCCAGTGCTCGTCCAGTGTGTGCACGGACAGGTGGAATCATACCCCACGGCGTGGGTGCGAATTAGGGAAGGGGGCCGAGGTGGGTGGTGTTATGTGGCCCTCGTCCCGGGACTGGTCTACCCTGTCGTCCTCGGCCGGGACTGGTGGGGGTTCGAGCAAGCCCTCCGAGAATGGCCTGGGCAGGAGCCAGGTGGGGGAGAACAAGCCCTAGCCGCGGGCCCTACGGGAACCCAGGGACAGTGGGATCCGACGCAAGCGGGGCCCAGGCGGGAGGACGCTGAAAGGTCGGAGGATCCGGGCATAGACGCGGGAGGAGAAGAGTGGACCGGAGACTTTATCAGGGAGCAGAGGGAGGACCCCCTCCTCCGCCAGGCATGGGAGAGCGCCGCCGCGAACATGGAGGCGGAGGACACCCTGAGAACAGCGCTGGCTTACCCCCACTTCGAGATCCACAGAGACCGACTCTACCAGGTCAACGAGGGGAGAGAGGAAGGGGAAGTGGTCTCCCAGCTGTTGGTGCCAGGCAAGTACCACCGGCGACTGTTAGAGCTGGCCCATAGTAACCCCTGGGCGGGGCACCTGGGGTACGAAAAGACCGTGCACTGCCTGCTACAAAGGTTTTGCTGGCCCGGCATTTTCCGCATCGTAAAGGACTTCTGCGACTCGTGCCCTGAGTGCCAGAAAGCAGGGCCGGGGTGGGTGCCCAAGGCTCCGCTCGTACCGCTGCCGGTGATAGACGTCCCATTCCAAAGGATAGCAATGGACCTGGTGGGACCCTTAGAGCGGACCCGTAACCGGTACCAGTATATTCTCGTGGTGATCGACTATGCGACCCGTTACCCGGAGGCCGTACCCTTGCGGAATACCACGGCCCCCACATTGGCAGGGGAGCTAGTCAAGATCTTTTCGAGGGTAGGCCTGCTGCGAGAGATTCTCACTGACCAAGGGACAAACGTCACGTCGGCGCTCATGAAAGAACTATGCCGCCTGCTACAGATAAAGACTCTAAGGACATCTGTTTACCATCCGCAAACAGACGGGCTCGTCGAAAGATTTAATCGGACGTTGAAAGGTATGCTTAAGAAGTTTGTAGAGGAGGATCCCAAGGAGTGGGATCGAGCCCTGCCCGCGCTGCTCTTTGCAGTGCAGGAAGTCCCGCAAGCCTCAACGGGCTTCTCGCCCTTTGAGTTGCTGTACGGGAGACAACCCCGAGGGATCCTGGACATTATCAGGGAGTCCTGGGAGGAGCAGTCTACTAGGGTCCAAGGGTCTGTACTATACATCCTCAAGCTGAGGGAAAGGTTACGCCGGGTCGGGGAGTTTGCTAAACAGAACCTAGGGGAAGCACAGGGGCGCCAAGTGCAATATTATAACTGGAATGCCCGAGTCCGAGTCTTCCAGCCGGGGGATAGGGTCCTTTTGCTGCTACCCGAACAGTCGTCTAAGCTGCTAGCTCGCTGGCAAGGCCCATTTGAAGTGACCCACCGGGTGGGGGAGGTGAATTATGAGATTCGGATGCCCGGAAGAAGAAAACCCACAAATATTTACCATGTCAACCTCCTGAAGGCATGGCGGGCCAGGGAAGGGCTAGCCGGGAACGTGGAGGGTCGGAGGGAGGAAGGAGAACCCCGGGAGCACAAAGGGGGGGGGGGGGACCCGAGGCATACAGGTGGGACGGGACCTAACCCCGGCACAGCGGGACGAACTCCTGGGCTCTCTAGGCAAGTTTCCACAGGTCTTGACTACGACCCTGGGCCGGACCAGCGTGACGAGCCACCACATTGTGACAGAACCAGGGAGCAAAGTCCGTGACCAAGTCAGACCCCTCCCGTGGAGGCTGTGGGGGACAGTGCGAGACGAGGTAGAGAAGATGCTGCGCTGGGGAGTGATAGAGGAATCCCAGAGTGAGTGGAGGAGCCCTATAGTGCTGGTTCCAAAGGTGGATGGAACAACCCGGTTCTGCATTGATTTTCGAAAAGTTAACGCTGTGTCGAGGTTCGATGCTTACCCGATGCCGCGGGTGGACCAATTATTAGAGAGGTTGGGGGCCGCCCGCTACTTATCCACCATCGATTTGTCCAAAGGGTACTGGCAGATCCCGTTGATGGTGGAATCCCGCGAGAAGACCGCATTTTCAACACCCTTCGGGCTGTACCAATTCGTACGGATGCCATTCGGACTCTACAGGGCCGCCGCGAAGTTCCAGCGACTGATGGACCGAGTGCTGCGACCCCACGAATGCTATGTGGCTGCGTACATAGATGATATAATCATCTACAGCACATCGTGGCATGAACACCTGCAACGGGTGGAGGCGGTGTTATCCTCTCTGGAAGAGGCTGGGCTGACCGCCAACCCTGACAAGTGTCACTTCAGTGAGCGGGAAGTGTCCTACTTGGGCTACACGGTTGGAGGAGGTAAGATCCAGCCCTTGGTAGACAAGATCGAGGCCTTACGGAACTACCCGGCCCCGACAACAAAACGACAGGTACGTCAGTTCCTGGGACTAGCCAGCTACTATCGACGGTTTGTTCCGGACTTCGCGTCCCTGATGGCCCCGTTGACAGACCTAACACGGAACACGGCTCCAAAGAAGGTACGGTGGGACCAGGGGTGCGAGGAGGCTTTAAGGGCATTGAAACAGTGGCTGACGCGAGCACCAGTGTTGATCCAACCAGACTTAATAAGCCGTTCATCCTACAAACGGACGCCTCAGAGGTGGGATTCGGGGCTGTTCTGTCCCAGGAGGAGGGGGGGAAGAACACCCGATCGTATATGTTAGCCGTAAGTTGCTACCCCGGGAGCAGAGGTATTCTACAATAGAGAAGGAGGCGCTAGCGGTGAAATGGGCAATTGACATGTTGCAATATTACCTCCTAGGCAGCCCCTTCAAAGTGGTGACCGACCACGCCCCCCTCCGGTGGCTCCAGGCCATGAAGGACTCCAACACGCGAATCATGAGGTGGTACCTAATGCTACAGCCATATCGATTTGAGGTCAGCCATCGGGCCGGGAAAGCCCACGGGAATGCAGACTTTTTTTCAAGAATCACTGAAGAGGAGGTGGAGGACCAAACAGGTGGAGCGGGGAACTTAAGGGGGGGAGGCGTGTGACGGGACGGGCCGCCTCCGCCCTGCAGAGGCAGATCCGCCCTGCACTGACCCCACGGTCACGCTCGCGCTCCTGGGGGCCGACCAGGAAGCGCGAGCGGTGTGCAGCCCCTGTACGGCTGCCGCTGCTCAGCTGAGCAGTGCGGGAGGAGCCAGAGAGGTGGGCACCAGGAGGCATGCCGGGGCAGCACGCCGGCCGTGGCGTGGGAGGCTGGTGATGTCACACCGGCAGGATGCCGGCGCGGCGTTTAAAAAGAGGGAGGAGGCAGCCCGGAATGGGGGAGGCACCCGGAGGGAGATGGGACCACCGGGGGACTGGGGCAGAGCCAGAGAAGGACTGCGGGGTAGGAAGCAGCCCAGGGCGGGGCTTGGAGCCGGTGAGCCGGTGAGTTTCGGGCACTAGCCCCGCCGGCTGGACAGGATCAGGTGAACCTGTCCTTAGGGCCCTGGGCTGGGGCCCCCCTACCCCCGCATCCCGGCGGCAGCTGCAGAATCATGCGCCAGATGCCAGTGCAAGAGATAGGGAACGGGACTAGGGACCGAACCTGGACAGGAGGAGCACGAGTGGGGCGGCTGGACCCACGACCGACCGGGTGGTCGGGCTCCCACTCGTACACTCGGTCACATCCTGAATTTGAGCTCCCGGTAAGCAGCACACCTCTCAAGATTCCAGGTCTGCACGGCAGAGGGATGGCTCAGTCCCAATTAGGAGAGAGTCCCCGACCACCACCACCTGCCTTCTTCTTTTGGGGGTGGTGGTCGTGGAACCCCCATCCCATGCCTTCCAGTAGAAGTGGTTCCCTTCCGATTTCTTCCTTGTGAGGTCCCTTCCAAAGCATTCACCATCACAGAGCCCATAGAGAGAGCCTGAAAGCGATTACTTACCTCTGTAGGAATGGGGGATTCCTGTGCTGGCCTTTTTTTCCTTCTAGAAGTTACATGCTGCCAGTTCTCTTCCTGGTCCCGTACTGCCCTCTCTGGCTCTTCCACCTGCCTTGCTTACAGGATTAAACGCTGCCTTCTATCGAGGAAGTCTTCATCCTCTCTGATCGAGCGGAGGTTCAACACTTGGGCCTCCAGTCCTCTCATTTTTTCCTCCAAAATGGCGACCAGCTTGCACTTAGTGCAGATGAAATCCCTTCTTTCTTCCGGGAGGAAGACAAATATGGTACACGCTGTGCAGGTAACAACAGCAGACCTATCACTATCCATACCTGCTGTCCTAAAAAAGGGTTTAAAGGAAAGGCAAGAGTACCTCGCCCCCTTCCCTCTCCCCTTCCAAACTCCCTCTCTAAACTCCCTGATTGCAATCACCTGTTCCCATGCTCCCTGGTCGCTAACTCACTCCTTTATAAAGCCCTGGACTGCCTGATAGTCCCTCCCCCTAACAAGGCTCAGCCAATCAGCAGAGGCTTCTAGATGTCAAACTTTAATTAGAAGCCAACAGTTTCCAGCTGCCAGTCACAGAACACACTCCGGGGGGAGGGGGGCGGGGTGGGGAGCAGGGAAAGGGGAAAAGAAAGGGAGGTAAGAGGCCACTGGGTGAATATTATGATTGACGCAGAACTCCCAGAGGAGGAGAGCTTCCTGGCACAGGGGTATAAGAGCGAGCACCACCCTGTCTGTGTATATAAAACATCACTGCAGTGTTGTCCATCAATATCGAAATGCAACTGGAGCAGTCGCAGCTTGAGCCTTGTGAGAGGCACCACATAGGTGCACACTGCCATGAATCCCAGCAGCCTCATGCAACACCATGCTGTGGTGGTGGGGAACGACTGGAGCCTCAGAACGGCCTCCTTTATTGCCAGAAAGCGGGCCACGGGTAGGAAGGCCCTGGCCAGCGTCCCGTCTAGACAGGCCCCCACAAATTCAATCCTTTGGGTGGGAGTCAGAGGGGACTTGGCTTCATTGAAGATGCGGCCCAGACTAAGAAAAGTCTCCCTGATGAGCAATATGTGTTCCAGAACCTGGGAAGGGGAGGAGCCCTTTATGAGCCAGTCGTCCAGATACGGGTAAACCTGGACCCTCCTTTTCCACAGGAATGTGGCGATAACCGCCATACATTTTGTGAACACCCTGGGTGCCGTAGAAAGGTGAAAGGGGAGGGCCATAAACTGATAATGATCCCAACCCACTGTGAATTGTAGGAAGCGCCTGTGAGGAGGCACACTCGAAATATGGAAATAGGCATTTGTCATAATCAGGAGTGCTGACCAGCACCTGGTGACTAAGGGGTTAACTCAGGTACCTAGTCAAGGTGTTGGGCAGTCAGACAATAACAACTCAGGTAGGAATTTCAAACTGGAAGAGAGGGGTTTTCTCTCTCTCTTCTTTGTTTGAGATCAGAGCAATTTCTCCCAGGTATTGAGGGAGATGGGAGACGCTTCTGTCACGTTACCGAATTTGAGGGAAGCAGCCAGATCACTGCTGCACCCATAGATGGGGGTGTTGGCCCCAAAAATGGTATAAAAGGGGGCCGTGTGGGGTGTTGAATAGAAGCTCACTTTCTGCTAATCCTATGTACGCTAGTCATGTGATTGTATAATGTCTGTGTGTGTAGTTAGGAATCTGTATGGATACTGAATATTTCTCTGCATGTGGTTGAGCATTGGGCAGAGCCCAGCCTATGGACATGCTAATTAGCGAGGCCCTGTGGGACAATGGCACTCAATGGGCCAAGGACACACCTAAAGAATGAGGCTGACACCTGAGGGCTGCCAGCAGGAACACAGGGATAGGCCGCTGGCCAGGTGACCTGCTGCAGCCAAGAAGAGACCAGGAAGGATGTATAAAGAGTCCATGTGGTCGACTCCATCTTTGTACTCAGCTCAGCACTTCATCCCAGAGGCAGCAGTGCAGGGATCGAAGAGCCGGAAAGAACTGTGGACCCATCCTGATCCTAGGATGCACAACAAGGACTTGTAAGCCAGCAGCTGTAACATCTCTGCTAGAGCCTGCATCGAGAACTGGGAGATTCGATGCCTGTAATGTACTATCCTTTAACAACCTTACTCTCATGCTTTTCTTTATTGTAATAATAAACCTTTAGATGGTAGATGCTAAAGGATTGGCTCAGCGTGATTTGTGGGTAAGATCCAGAGGGTAAATTGACTGGGGATCTGTGGCTGGTTTCTTGGAACCGGACAGAACTTGTTCAGGGTAGGTGGGATTGGGTTCTAAGACCCAACCACCTGTGTATGAGGCCCGGGGCCATCTGGGGCACGGATATTGCTGGGGTGTCTGAGGGGTTTTGCTCGTGAGGCTTCAGGTGGGCAGCTGAAGCACTCTGGGACTGGTTTGTGGCCTGTTTGGAAAGGTCACCAGTCTGGGGGCTGTAAGGAGCCCCTAGTTTGAGCGATTCGCCCTGAGCGGACGCCCTCAGCTGTGCCCCGACCGGCTCGGTCCGTCACAGCTTCTCTGTCCAAGAACAGACTTCTTGAAATGTGTAAGTAGGGAAAAGTTTGGATAGTCCATCAGGGTTTATTGTTTTCCTTGTTTGGGGGCTTGGAAATCTTGTCTGAGCTTGTTAATTGTTTTTTTTTCTTTTGTAACTAAGCCTTACAACCCAGGGGCTTTCCCTGAGTATCAATATCAATTGGTGGCTCTTTCCATCTAGCCAATTTACTATGCTTGCAACTGTAGTTTTGTTTTGATAATTAACCGGTATTGGTTGGTTGTTGTGTCCTTAGGACTTGGTGCCTAGTTACAAGGGCAGAGTCTATTGTTGTCTGTGGATTCCCTCTGTTTTCCCAACTCCAAGCAAAATGGAGGTTGGGGCAGAGGGGAGAGCTTTACCTTAGGGAGGGGATTTCTCAAGCGATCTCTTCCCTCATTTTCTTGGAATTACTTGGGTGGTGGCAGCGGGTCCCCCAAAATCTGGGTGTTAGGTTTCTGTGGGGGAAGTTTTTGTACCAGAGCCTGTAGAGAAAGGTTTTGGAGTGCTCTTGCATGCCCCCAACTTCTGAATTCATCATGCCAGAGCGGGGAACAGCCTTGACAGCACCTTTGAGATTGAGGGCAATGTAGCAGTCCCCTGCAGCTAGTGATGGAATGACCAAGGCCAAGGTTATCATCTTTAACTTCGACTTTGCTATAAAGGCATTGAGGCCCCTCAAGTCCAGGATGGGGCAAAAACCACCCTTGGCCTTCGGGACCAAGAAATAAAGGGAGTAGAACCCCCTGCCCCTGAGGTCCAACAGAACCTCCTCCACAGCCCCCAGATTGAGGAGCTGTTGCACCTCCAGACTTAGGAGATGCTCGTGAGAGGGGTCCCTGAAGAGGTATGGGGTAGGGGGGTGGGAGGGGGCGGGAGTGGAACGGGATGAAGTACCTGCTTTGCACCATGCCTAGAACCCAGTGGTCCATCGTGATATGCAACCAGGCACAGCGGAAAGGAGATAAACGGTTGGTAAAGGGCCACTGACCTGTGGCTGGTACACTGTCTTCACTCCACCTGAGAACTAACCTTGCCCTCTTCCAACAGGGCCTTGTACTCTTGCCTAGAGTCCTAGGGCAGCAGCTCCCTAAATTTGTCCATCGCTGCCCAAGAGTTGAAGGCGTACCTGCTCAGGAACACCTGTTAATTGATAATCCTGAGCAGAGCACCCCAGAGGCATAGGTCTTTCAATCCAAGAGGTCCGACTGCTTGGCCTCCCTATTGTTGGGGGTAGGCGTGGGTTGACCCTGGCGCTCACGCTGGTTGGCGGCCTGCACCACAACCAAACCTGGCGGTGGGTAAGAAAACAGGTGCTCATGCCCTGCCTGTGGGACAAAGTACCGCTGCTCAGCCCTCTTAGCCATGGGCGGTATAGAGGCAGGCATCTGTCAGAAGAAATTTGAAATTTTGCCCACCATCTTGTTCAAGAGTAAGGCCACACGAGATGGGGCCTCCGAGTTGAGGATGTTCTCCGTTGGGTTGGAGTCCTCCGACACCCACTCGAGTTGCACCCCCAAAATCTGTGTCAGACTCTTGAGAAGGTCCTGGTGGGCCTGAGAATCCATCGCTGGCATTGATGGGGAAGCCAACCCCAGGGCCTCATCCGGGGAGGACGAAGAGTACTTGCAAACCGTTGAGTCCTCATGCTCCTGAGGCCGTTCTGAGGCCTGGGATGGAGCTGGGTGGATTGGGGGCCCTGCTCCCCAGCCCCTTCCAACGCGGGCCTAGGGCAAGGGTGGGCAATAATTTTTAATCGGGGGGCACTCCAAGATTTTGGTAAGTGGTCAAGGGCAGCACTTCTGTGGAGGGGGTGCGGGGTCTGGGACGGCGGGTGGGATGTAGAAGGGAGCTTAGGATAGAGGACTGGGGTGCAGGAGGGATTGAGAGGGAGTTTGGGTGAAGGGGGGGGCTATGATCTGCAGCAGGGGCTTGGGGTGAAGGATCCAGGGAGGTTATGGGTGCAAGAGAGGATTCTGGCCTGGGGGAAGGGGCATAGCAGGGGGTACAGGGTCTGAGAGGGAGTTGTGACCTGGGGGGAAGGGGTGCAGAGGTTTTGGGTGGTGACGTGGCACAGGGGAATGGGGTGCAGGGTCAGGGAGGGGTATGAGTACAGGAAAGGATTCTGGCCTGGGGAGGGTGCAGGAGGGTGGGGTGCAGTGTCTGGGAGGGAATTGTGACCTGGAGGAGATGGGGAGAGGGGATACAGAGGGTTTGGGTAGTGACCTGGGGCAGGTAGTTGGGGGGAGAGAAGGGATGAGGTGCCAGAGGCAGGCTCTGGCTGGGAGGCACTTACCTAGGTGGCCCCCAGCCAGCAGCTCTGCATTCTCCCTCCCTGTGTGCTGAACAGCTGCTCCACATGGCTCTGCTCCAGCACAGGGGGGGAGGGAGGAGGCTTCATTCACTGCCCCTGCCTTCAGCAAAATTTCTCAGCTCCTATTGGCCAGAAGCTGGCCAATGGGAGCTGGAAGATTTTGCTAGGGGGTGGGGACAGCACGCGAAGCCTTCTCCTCCATGCCCACACTGCATAACAATTAGCAGCCTGTTGTTTAAAGTGGCTGCAGCTGCTCTGTAGTAAGGGTGGTGGCGAGGCGGCCGCGGGCCAGATCTGGTGGCTTGGTGGGGCGCATGTGGCCCGCTAGTCACCTCTAGCCCACCCCTGGTCTAGGGGAATCCCTCCGGGTTGACGTCACCTGGCTCAGTGCTGATGATCGGGGCAGCAGCGTGGCTGAGGGCGGCACCTGAGGCCCCGAACGCAAGGATCCCTCAATAGATGGGGTGCTCCCCTGCGCCTGATGGTAGGCCCACAGGGTCCAGAAAAGCCACTGTTCTGGTTGTTGCCACTGAGGTGGCCAGGTCTGCTGCAGCATGTGACAGGGTGCGGTCACAGAAGACGCCTTGGGGGGGGCTTCCTGGAGTGCTGACAAGGCCACTGCCACTCGCCTTCCTGCTCTCTGGGGCTTCTCACAACTCTGTCCTGCTGGGCCAGCTCCCTGGTCTCCCACAGCCAAGGTCCCAAGCTGAGATCAATGCTCCCGCCCGCCCCGAGGAGCAGTACAGACACCGAATCTCTTCAGGTCTGAGGAAAATGCAGTTTAGGGCCCAGTTTCCCAGGATACCACTCCCCAAATGGGATCAGAACCCCAAATGAATTATTCAGGTAATAATTTAACAATGAAGGGGGGATGTACACACTGATTCCTCCCCCAGGTAACAATTATTTACACTGGGCTTGATAGAAAATAAAAGTGATATTATTAAGTACAAGCAGTAGGATTTAACTGGTAGTCAGTGAGAACAGTCAGAGTAAATTAGATTACAAACTAAAAACAACAGAAAATGCTTAGCTAATTCTAACACTAAAACCTCAGTACAAACTTGTTACAAACTCACGCTAAAACTGTTTATTTTCCAGCTAAGCCTTCCAAAACCAGGGCCGTTCCTCACCATGGGGTTTTTGGTTCCTTCCCTTGGGAGTCCAGCCAGCTCAAAGACAAAACCTGCTAGCTTCCTATTGTTTTTAAAGATTCCCTTTGGGCGGGAGTTCTGTTTCTCTATTCCACGTTACCAGTTGGGGTGGACATGTGACTTCTTCAGCCCAACCACTGCTAAGACTTACAGACAAAAGGCTATTTGCATATGATTGCCCAGACATTGGAGACACCCTTGATGGTTTTCCATTTACACATTTAAAATCATAAAGCATTCCATACTCTACGGGTGCATCTAGACTGGCAAGATTTTGCGCAAGAGACCGCTTTTGTGCAAAAACTTGCCAGCTGTCTACACTGGCCGCTTGAATTTGTGCAAGAGCACTGACTTTGTAATGTACAAAATCAGTGCTTCTTGCACAAATACTTTGACACTCCCGCTCGGGAAAAAGCCCTCTTGCGCAAGTGGGCCAGTGTAGACAGGGAAGGAATTTTTTGCGTAAGAAAGCCCCGATGGCGAAAATGGCGCGGAGCTGCGGCGCAAAATCGCGTCTATACTGGCCACGGATGCTTTTGCGCAAAAGCATCCGTGCCAATCTAGATGCTCTTTTGCGGAAATACTTTTAACGGAAAAACTTTTCCGTTAAAAGTATTTCCACAAAATCATGCCAGTATAGACGCAGCCCACATGTCTAATTTTACACACAAGAAGGATATATACACCAAAATAAGATAAACAGATCCAGCGGATTAAGACATGAAGATTGATAGATTACATGAAGCAATTTGCCCAAAGCATCTTTGAGTTATGCATATTTGTGTCCATAAGTCCATTTCATAAAGCATGGGGGGGGGAGCGTGTCTGTCACACACCGATTGGCCCGAGGCGCTGCATTGGCACGAGCGGTGTCGAGAGGCAGAACGGTGCTGAGACCTGGAACGGTGCCGGGATCTAGAGTGGCACTGTGGCCAGGAATGGCGCCAAGACCAGGAGTGCGAAGCCCAGGACTGCACCGACTCTGTTAAGCTGCCTGCCCCTCTGTTTCCTGGAATCACTTCTCACCGCCTCCAGCACTCCTGGCTCTTACAAGCCCCCTTCCTTCTACTGCGCTCCAGTCACTTACTGCCAGATGCTCGATCCATGGGGTGCAGTCCATCCCACTTTTGACACCACTGTGACGACACATCAGGGGGTCGCCGACCCTGCACCCCCATCCGCAGCCAGATGTGACTCTCATCCAGCCAGTAGAGTAGAAGGTGTATTGGTTCACAGAGACACAGCATAGCATAGGATTGATGTTAGCACAGGAGCCAGGGCAGACAGCATTATTCCGCTCGGGGGGGAAGGGGCTTCACCCCCTTCCTTGGTCTAAAACCTCCTCCCTCATCCTAGCCCAGCCGAGACTGACTCCCCTTCCAGGCCCCCCAGCCTGGTGACAGTCCCGCCTATATCCTTTGTCCCCCTGGCCCTCAGGTGTCTGGGCCCAATACGCATTTGGAGTGAGTAATCAGGAATCACACATAACACAATACAGCCAGGCAGGAACACATGATTACAAAAGTAGACAGCACCCCCACTACGTCACACTTGCATTCTGCTTCTACCATTTCTGCTCCAATAGCTGAGCATCCACTTTTACTCCACGGTGCTTGGCATTTGGCAAAAAGTGGACCTGGCCAGCTTTTTGTAGGTGTCATTTGATTCAGCCTGTACAACATCTACAGATGAAATGAGGTTGAACAAGTGGCAGTGTAACAGGTTCAGTCCTGTGCACGAGCTCCCCTTGGTGGCCAAAGGGGTCTCGCAGTATTTAACTCACCTGTCTCCGGGAGAGTCAAAAGTTTAGTCCTTGGCTGAGGTTTGTTGGGGAAATCTCGCTCCCCTGGGGTACAGAGTCCCCAGAAGGGTCCGAGGCTGGAGGTCAAAGCAGCGAGGCAGGAGAGAAATCTAGAAGGAAAACTTTGTTATGCATGCATGCAGGCTGACAGCTACCAGAGTGAGAGCAGCAGCAGCCCTGAGAGACAGTTTCAGGGATTCTTTATACAGTATGTTCAGACAGTTTAGTTGTTGATTGTTTTCTTTAACATATCAAAGTCTCAGCAGAAGTACTCTGAGACATTTCTGTTCACACCAGGAGTGCTAGAAGTAAGTTTACAGTACAAAGGCACATGAGAACTTGAGTGAGGAGTCTACAAGGCAAACTGTGACAAAGATAAGAGTTTACATGACAATTTGTGACAGACTAGGAGTTTCCATGAACTTGAGACAGGAGGCATTGTAAGGGTCTTGATTAGAGTTAAGATGATTTCTCTCTGTTACAGGGAGAGAGGCCTGGAAAACTTTTAACCCTTACAGCAGTTTTCTTTTAGAGAGTTTTGATTTTCTCCACAGTCCCCCCTTAGACACAATTGGAGTTATTTGATTTTTCTCCCACAGGTTCAGACCTCATCTTTTACCCCCTCGCTTGGGTGTGGTTTGCAGGGGGTTGGGGGGACCTAGGCCTGCCCACTCCTCTGGGTCCCGGCCCCAGCCCCAGCCCCAGCCCAGGGACCCTATATGTAGCAGTTACCTGCCAGGCTTCAAGGTCAGTAATTGAGATCACATCCCTGGGCCACTTCCCTGGGATGCTGTTTTCATCCAGCCCTTCTCTAGGGCCTTATTGCTGAATTCCCCTTGTCTGGGGCTCCACAGAGTTGCCACTGGCTAGCCTTTAGCTGCAGGGTCTAGCTCCGCTCAGTTCTGAGGGCCCAGCTCCCACTTGGAGCTGTCCATGGTTCTGGTGTTCCCCAGTCAGCCCAGAGGTCTACCTGGATTGAGCTCCAGGAAGGAACTAACTGGCCTTAGCTAGCAGCTCCTTATATAGCAGCCTGCCGTAACCTGATTGGCTGCAGTGAAGGCTGCCCCTCTAGCCTGCTCGGAGGACCTCTCCACTGCTCCTGCTGCTGGCCAGGGTTCTGAAAGGCCTCCAGCGGGGAGGTCAGGCTTTGTCCACCACATCACAGGCAGGCACAACGGTGGTGTTTTGGTAGGTGGTACTCAAGGCCGTTATCTTTGTCCAGGATGTCTGCAATTTTGTGAAATTCAACTTTGTTTTCTTCATCATCATCAGTTTCTCCCTCTGGTTCCAGACTGCCTTCTTCAGTATTCTGGTGGTTTTCACTGCCAAATATTTTGAAAGCTTTGAGGAAATTTGACCCATTGTCTGTTGTTCTAACTATCTTCTCTCTTATTTGATATTCAGAATGAATGTCATTTAGGGCACTGGCCAAAACATCAAAGGCGTGCAAACCTTTTAGATGCCTACATGCTAGTGCAGCAGAAGGTCTCTCCAGCCTCTTGGGCTCAATCCAGTGAGCTGTTACACCAATGAATCTGCGTCACCCGGCCGTCCAGCAGTCTGTGGTGGTGGCAATGTATTGCACTTCACTCATGGCATCAATCAAATTTCTCTTCATGCTTTTGGCAGCATCAAAGATCTTTGTACGAAGAATAGGTCTTGATATGATGGTAGAGTTAGGCTGTAGATTGTGAATAAGGTCTTTAAACTCTGGTAGCTCAACAACAGTAAAGGGCTGGAGAGCATCAATGATGTACTTCATCACTGCCTTGTCCACTGTGGCCTGTGATACATGCATAATGGGACTTGCCATGGTGTCAATCTTGAGCTGCTTGCTTCTGGAACTAGAAGTGTGCTCTGACTCCCTCTTTCTCTTTTGCACAGTAGAAGTAAACCTTGTGTATTTCTCCAGCTGATTGGGGTGTTTTCTCTGCAAAGAGAATACAATAAAATCATTTTTCAGTTAATATTTCAATTAATGAATTCTACTTACAGATTTAATGGCTAATTTAGCACAAATGAGTGGGGAACAGTCATGATGCTAAGGGCATCAAAAAAGCTGCAGCTTTTTAAATCTGCGATATTAGCCCTGTTTTGTTCCAGATTTCTAGTAAAGAATTTTCTTTTCCAAACTCTGTAACTAGCTGCTGAAATATGAAACATAAATCATTTAAAAAACCATGAAGCACCAAACAAGTCTGAGTTAGCAGTCTGTTGAGACACCACAACTAAGAAGCGTTACATATGTAGTTAAATAAACTCGATCCAACAAAGTACATTATACAATCCACATAAAGCTATGATCATAAGCTACAGTGGACAGCTAATTTTACATACCTGCACATACTTCTTTAAATTAGACGGTGAGTTGATGTACGCTGCCACTTGCACTGTCTTTGGTAAACAAAGACGACATCGAAGGTGTACTGAAGATCCTTTAACATCTTTAAATTCAAAAAGATCCTTCAGGTACGGCCAGGAGTGAGCTATACTGTTGTCCGCCATCTTATGTATAAAACAACAGCTGTTGATGAAGATGCTCCTTCTGGAAAACGGTAGATCAGGGGTGGGGAACCTTTTTTGGGCTGGGGGCCACACAAGTGAGAGGCAACACCCCCCCCCCAAAAAATCCCCAACCCTCACTGATGTGGCCCCCAACTGAGATACCTCACTCCCCTGGTGCTGCAGCCCCACGGTGGGGGAGGGAGGGGAGAGGAGTCAGGGAGGACCAAGTTTCAGGGCTTCCCATAGGCCCAATTAACTCTTTTGGGGTCCCAGGGTTAGTAGATTTTGTGAGGGCCCCCCCCAGGCTCTGAGGTGAGGCCAAAATGAGGGGTTCAGTGTGCGGGAGGGGGCTGCCAGGGAGTGGGATAGGGATGGGGGTGAGGGTGGGGGTCTGGGTGGGAGGTAGGGTGCTGGAGCAGGCTGGGAGCAGAGGTCTAGCCAGGAGACGGAGGTGCAGGAGCGGGCTGAGGGTGGGATGTCTGGCAGGGTGGGAGGGTGCAGGAGCCGACCGGGGCTGGGAGAGCTGGGCAGGAAGGGAACATGGGAGAAGGGCTTTGCGTACAGGGGCAGCTAACAAGGGCTGCATCTAGACTGGCAAGATTTTGCACAAAAGTGGCTGCTTTTGTGCAAAAACTTGCCAGCTGTCTACACTGGCCTCGAGAATTTGCGCAAGAGCACTGACGCTCTACTGTGCGAAATCAGTGCTTCTTGCGCAAATACTCTGATGCTCCCGTTCAGGAAAAAGCCCTCTTGCGCAAATGTTTTTGCGCAAAAGGGCCAGTGTAGACAGGCAGCTAAGACGTTTTGCGCAAAAGCAGGCTAAACGGAAAAAAGCCCTGTGGACGCTTGGAGACCCCGTAGCCGCAGTCAGCTCCCTGGACTTCCTGGTAACCCGAGCCCCCTTAAAGCAGATGCAGGCTGCTGAGCTCACGCAGCAGGAGCCTTCCTCGGACCTCTGGCCAGAGGTCTGCCACGTGGCCCCTGCCGTCCAGCAGACACCGCCAAGCACGATGGCAGCTCCAGGGGGGGATCAGCCACCTGCACCCCCAGCGCAGGAGGTCCCCAGGGCCAGAAAAAGAAGGGCCCAATCCTGGTCCTCGGGGGAGCTGGAGGCACTGCTCGACCTGTGGCAGGAGGAGGAGGCCCTCCACGACACCCGGTCCCATCGCCGCAACGCCGAGATCTTTGCCCGCATGGCCCAGGCGCTCGCCCACCAGGGCCATCCAGCCCGGACCCTGGAACAAGTCCGGGCAAAAGTAAAAGAACTGCGCCTGGGCTACACCCGGGCCAGCGAAGGCCAGGGGGCAGGAGCCGACACCTGCCCCCACTACCAACGGCTCCACGCCATCCTCGGCCAGCCAGCCCCGCAAACCCCGGACGTCCTGGTGGACAGCAGCATGCACCCCCCCGTCACCAGGACCACCGAGACGGGGGAAGGAGACATCCCCAGCACTGCGTCGGAGGACGAGGCCAGCACTGCCACCCTGCAGGCCCCCTCCGGCAGTCCCGATGTCTCCCGCGCATCCTCAGAGGCCGGGGAAGGATCCACCGGTGAGTGTTGCACTTTGCACTCACAAGGGCGGGGGGGAGCCAGGCGCCTGGAGGGGGGAAGGGGAGAGCACGTCACTCAGGCCACGTGAGCTGCACGCTGTGTAGCATTAGGCAGGAAGCAGCACGTGCAACCACGTGCAGCCTGGTGACCGAGCGGCATGTGGCCGCGGCAGGCAGCTGCAGGGCACTCCTGGGACCGTGCTGCTCACACACATCCGGCGGGACCGGGGGGAAGGGTGGATGCCGGCTGGAACCAGCCAGGGCCCCAGGGGCTCAGGCCAGAGCCTGCACCTCCGCAAGGGTGCAGCACACAGAACAGCACACTGTCCCACGCCTGGCTGTGAGGCACAGCCAGCTGCTCCTGGGAAAACCGCAGCAGCACAGCCCGTGAGTGTGGCCCCCACTGAGCCCCTCGCCTGCTCCTGGTGCCTTGGCTGGCCCCCCGAGGATAGTCCCCACTGCAGCCACACATGTCCCTGGGCTACGTGTGTGAGGGCTAGCGGGAGGGGGAGGGGGGAAGCGCTCAGGCCGGCCCTAGGGCCGCCTGAGTTTTGCTGCAAGGATGGTACACTCCCCAGTCACTCTCCTGGTTCCATCCAGGAGACATCCCACGTGATGGGGATCTGAGAGCCCAGACCACGTCTGCCATATGTGCTCCCAGGCACTGTGTGGGGATTCATCTTGCTCCCTGTCAAACACCATTGATTAGCCCAAAGCCTCACAGCCTCCACCGGCAGGGTGTTCCACAGGTTAACACAACACACGCGCCCTCCCACTCTCCACGGGGCCAGGACACAGACTGGTGGTTACAATACATGGAGGAGGACCCTACTCCAGGGGCGGTCCTCTATGCAAGCATACAACACGGGGGGGAGAGGGGGGGTAACCGAGTGGGCCCAAGCCACACTACTGTGGTATCACCTGGGCTCAGGGGTGGGGTGGAGGGCACGAGGTGTGGGGACAGTGGCCGGGCTGCCTGACTGACCCATCCTTTCTTCTGTTCCCTGCAGCGGGACCAAGCACAAGCCAGGGACCCTCCAGTCCGGCAGCAGCAGCAGCAGCAGCATCCCCAGCCGCCCAACCACCGAGGCAGCGGCTCCGCCACCGGGACCAGCTCCTTCGGCACCACGTGCAGGCCGTCGAGCGAGTCGAGGCAGCCATCACTCGGCGCGTGGAGGCAGACCTGCAGTGGCGCCAGGAGGCCTGGGCTCTTCAGGCTCAGGTGTGCGCATGGCAGATGCAATATCCGGGCCTCTCATTTGCACACATTGGCCATGCCATACACTATGGCATGGCCTTGCCCCGGCTCTCCGCCACGCCATCCACTAGCACTGCCCCTCACCTCCTGCAATGGCCCCTCCTGCTCCTGCTCCTGTCCCTCCTGCACCTCCTGCTCCTGCCCACCTCCCTGTGCAGCCTGCCCTGACGCGGCCTGCCCCCCATGTCCAGGTCCGCCCCCGCAGGAGCAGTCGCAGGGGCCACCCCTCCCAGGAGTCCTCCTCCCAGGTCTCCTCCCCCTCCCAGTTCAAGGTCTCTTCTCCCTCTCCCCCCTGTAAATAAATAAATACAAGTTTTTCTGTTCAAAACAAAACTGTGTTTGATGTTTATTGGGAGGTAAGGGGAGGGGAGGGGAGGGGGAAGGGGAGGAGTTGTAAAGGGAGACCGAGGCGACCCTACTATGGGGCCTGGGCGAACATTTCCATCAGGGCCTCCCGGATGCACACCCCATCCTGGTGCGCCTGGCGGATGGCAGCTGTGCGGGGCTGTTCATAAGCCTGGCCCTTGGCTGCCATCCATGCGGGGAGAAAGGCCTCCCCACTCTGCTCCACAACATTGTGGAGCACGCAGCACGTGGCCACTACCTCCGTGGCATTCCGCTCACCCATCTTGAGAAGGGTGAGCAAACACCGGAAGCGGGCTTTTAAGCGGCCGAAGGCGCACTCCACTTGATTGTGGGCCCAGTTGAGGTGGTCGTTGAACCGGGCCCGATTCTGGTCCGGCTGCCCCGTGTAGGGCCGCATTAGCCAGGGCAGCAAGGGGTAGGCCGCATCCCCGATGATACATATGGGCATAGGCACATCCCCGACAGTAAACTCCCGCCGGGGGAAGTAGGTGCCCGCCTCCAGCCTGTGAAACAGGCCGGAGTTGCGTAGTATGCGGGCGTCGTGTGCCCTGCTGGACCAGCCCACATACACGTCCAGGAAGCAGACACGGTGGTCCACGAGGGCCTGGAGTACAACCGAGCAGTACCCCTTTCTGTTCATAAAATGGGCCGCTCGATGCTCCGGGGCCCGGACGGGGATGTGGGTTGCATCCAGGGCTCCCCCGCAGTTGGGGAACCCGAGGGCAGCGAAGCCGGCCATGGTAGCGTCCACGTCACGCTGGCGGATGACTCTTGGGAGCAGGACATCGCTGATGGCATGGACGACCTGCAGAAGGGTGCAGAGAAACACAGGGGAACACATCACATAAGGCAGGGTGACTGTGCGCTCCCTTGGGCCCCCGTGATGCCCTCTGTGCTCACACACACACACACACACACACACACACACACACACACACCAGGGCCCCCTCGCCCCACGCCCCACCAGCAGGCCTGTGCAAGGGAGGGACGGCCCAAACCCCTGGGTGACCCAGCCTGGAGTCTTGGCTGCCCCTGGGCATGGAGTGCAACACCATCCCCCCACCCCACGCCCCACTCCCCCTGGGACTTACCTCCATCATGATGACACCGACGGTGGATCTGCCCACCCCGAACTGGTGTGCCACCGATCGGTAGCTGTCCAGCTTCCATAGTGCGATGGCAACCCTCTTCTTGACGGGGATGGGTGCCCGCAGTCGGGTGGTGGCTCTCTGGAGCGCAGGGTCGAGCCAGGCACATAGCTCCAGAAACGTCCGCTTTCGCATGCCGACGTTCCGGAGCCATTGCTGGTCATCCCATTGCCCCAGGACCAGCCGGTCCCACCAGTCCGTACTGGTGTCCAGTCTCCACAGTGGCCTCTCCACCCTGGGGTGGGGATGCCACAGGGACGCCATGGCCTCCTGGTGAGGAGTCCAGCGGTCTGCGCCTCCTGGTCCTGGAACAGGAGGGCACCAGCCTGGAGCACCAGCTGCAGGCACTCCAAAATAGCCAGAAGGGGCCAGAGCAGGCACATGGCCACCCCTGGCTCCATGGCAGAAAAAAGAAGGCAGATGGAAAAAAAACCAGGCAAAGGCACTAAAGGGCAAAAGGCAGTGGTGTCCAAAAGGCAGAGGGCAACCACCAAAACTGCTACGGCTGTCAGTCCCTGCAAGAGGTCCTATAGCACGCAGCAGGAGAGAAACGGCTGTCCAGGGAGATCCCTTTAAGCACGTGTCTCAAAGGAGCTCCAGCCCCGGCCCCCGGAAAGGGCTGGTGCCCTTTTGCCCTCTGCAAAATGGTTCCGGGCTTCTGCTTTTGCGCAAAAGCGTGCCGCCAATGTAGACGCGCTTTTGCGTAAAAGCGCATCGTTATAATGGTATCTCCGGGACCAATCTAGACGCGCTTTTGCACAAATACTTTTAACGGAAAAACTTTTCCGTTAAAAGTATTTGCGCAAAATCATGCCAGTCTAGACGCAGCCAGGGAGTTTGGAGGAAGTTTGGAGAGGGAGTTCTCCAGGTGAAGGAGGAGCAAATACAGGACCCTTGAGGGAAGTGGCTGCTGCGGTGCTGGGACCAGGAGTGTGAAGCCTGTGACTGCACCGACTCTGTGTCAGAGTGTGAAGAGTATCCGTGCTCCAACCACGGAGGTGCCGAAGATGGCCCCTGTGAGTGGTGGCAGGAGGAATGGTGGACCATTGCTGCCAGATAGGCGGCAGAGGCATCAGACGCTCTGGTGCCGCAGGTTGTGCTGCCAGGATGGGAGCACTGGAAAATGAGTGCTCCCTCGACTCCTGGGAGAGCATTGGCACTGGTGCCATGGCCACAGCATCAATATATGTGCTGGTGAGTGCCGCACTGCACATGCCACTGGCCTTGAGGTCATTGGCAAAGACTCAGCTGGTTTTTTTTAATGGAGATTGCCTATCTCCTAGAGCTGGAAGGGACCTTGAAAAGTCATCAAGTCCAGTCCCCTGCCTTCACAGCAGGACCAAATACCATCCCTGACAAATATTTGCCCACAAGCCCTAAATGGTCTTGTCAAGGATTGAACTCACAATCCTGGGTTTAGCAGGTCAGTACTCAAACCACTGAGCTAGCCCTGCAAAGATGTCAAAGAGTGTCACCCTGGGTCTGGTGCAGACATCTCAGGGCAGGCACAGGCCCGATCACAGTGCACCGAGGGTGGCGAGGGCGGGCTCGAGGGCGTATCCAGCGTGGAGGGCTGATCAATGAGCACCAGCTCCTCCTCTGGGCTCCACTCCTTGTCCATGCTCAACTGGCCGCACACGGGCCCAGAAGCAGCAGGCTTTGAGGCTGACACCAGCACATCAGGGTGCCTTGACTTGGGGTGCACCATGGGCACATGCCGAGTCAGTGATCTGCCCCTTTCCACCATCTTCTTACGGGGCACCAGGGATTGAGAGCAGTGCTGAGTGGAGGGCATCTCGATGCCATCAATGCCCCAGAGGAACTCGGTGCCTCCTGTACTGAGGCCAGTGCACTGCAGGACTCGGGTGCCCTGTCCGCGGCCAGTACCGGTCAGAGCGATGACTCCATCAGGAGTATTTTCAGGCGCGAGTCTGTCTCATGTTGGGTCCAGTTTGCCGGGACGTGAGCTTCACCCAGACACTTCAGGCACAAGTTGTGCGGGTCCCCACAGGGCATAGGCTTGGTACAGTCCACACAGGGCTTGAAGCCGTGAGGCCCTGGCATGCCCCGGGGGTGGGACAGTGCGCAATGGGCGAACCCGACCCAACAGTAACACTAACTAGCTATCAGGTAAAACAACTACTTAATAACAGACTAAGAGTATGTCTACACTGCCACCCTAGTTCGAACTAGGGTGGCTAATGTAGCATTCGAACTTGCAAATGAAGCCGGGATTTAAATATCCCGGGCTTTATTTACATGTTCAGCGCCGCCATTTTTAAATGTCGTAGTTGAACTACCTGCCCGTGGCTACGCACGGGCTAGGTAGTTCGATTAAAGCTCCTAATTCGAACTACCGTTACTCCTCCTGCAATGAGGAGTAGCGGTAGTTCAAATTAGAGCTTTAGTCGAACTACCTAGCCGTGCCCGTGCAGCCGGAGCAGGTAGTCAACCACGAACATTAAAAATGGCGGCGCGCTGAACAAATAAAGCCCGGGATATTTAAATCGGCTATTTGAAGTTGAATGCCTACATTAGCCACCCTAGTTCGAACTAGTGGCAGTGTAGACATACCCTGAGCTGGCTAATTGTTTTTCTCTTTTGTAACTAAGGATTACTGCGCAGGGATTTTCCCTGAGTGTGTGTGTGTATATATATATATAGATATATATAAAATTGTGGCTCTTTCCACCTAGCCAATTCACTATGCTTGCAACTGTAGTTTTGTTTTGATAATAAAAGATGTTTTTTATTCTAATTAACCGGTATTGGTTGATTCTTGTGTCCCAGAAGGTTTGTCTTTGTGTATCTGCATGCCTCACTGAGGGGTCAGCTACCAGAGAGTGCAGCTTGTTTTTCTCTTTTCTTTTTCAAGTTCTTTTGGGGAAAAAGAGCATGGGGTACCCCTGGGGGTGGGCTCAAGTGTCCACCCCGGCTGTGTTTTTTGGGGATCAAAGGCACTTGGTGGCAGCAAGTTCCCCAAAATTTGTGTATTAGGATTTTGGGGGGAAGTTTTTGTAACCAGTGCCTGTTGAGGCAAGGTTTTGGAGCGCTCTTGCGGCCCCCCAAGATCTGCATTCATAGTGCCAGAGTGGGGAACAGCCTTGACACATGCGTTGGTCGATGATGCAGGAGGTGTAATCATGGTGAACCCACTGTTTATATATTTCCTAAGAGAGCCTCTCGCCCAACTCCCTGTCATTTATGTTCTGTGAGTGACAGAATCCTTGAGCAGCAGTGATGGATGAAGATGTCTAGGTTTACTTGGTCCTTCCTCAGCACAGGGAGCTGGATTTGATCACCTCTCAAGGTCCCTTCCAGCCGTTGAAGGGCAACCTACCCTTGGAGGCCCCTCGAGCCTAATCTATTTCGATTGATTCAGAGAGGTAGCCAAGTTAGTTTGTAACAGGAAAAAATTAAAACACAACAAATGGTCTAGTAGCACCTTGAAGACTAACAAAACATGTAGATGGTATCATGAGCTTTCGTGGGCACAACCCACTTCTTCAGATGAATGGAGTATTAAAAGTCCAGATCCAAGAATAAATAAGGGGGGGGGAGGAAAAACAGAGAGAAAAGGGGAAAAAAAGGGACAGAGATTGTTCAAGTAGTTACAAGAGGCTGATAAGAACAATTAGCACCTCCATTGTTTGTTTGGTTGGTTAAGTCATTAGGATGTGGAAGGCAGTGTGCGAGCCAGCTGATGTCTCTGTTCATTCCATTTGCATAAGAATTAAACTTGTAAATGAAGTTAAGTTCCAACCCTTCTGTCCTGTGGTTCGATTTATTTTAGACCCAAGGGAAACCAGCACACTCCAGGGATACTTACCACATTCTTATTTATTGCAAGCTTTAAGCAGTTAATACAGTTGTTTAAATTTTGCAAGCCTTAAAAACAATCACTATACAATTTAATCCTTAAATACTATAAATTCTAAAGCAATTAATACAGCACAAAGCAATGCAAAAGCAATTAATAGAAGATCTACTATATACAATAATAAAGCCTAGTTCACTTACACTTCACCCGTATGCTACCTACAGTACCAGGCAGGAGGTCGTGGTTCCTTTTCTTCCCACGCATTGGAACGCCATGCACTGGGGTCGCCGGTGCAAAGGGCCTATTTACTTCTAGTTACATTGACCTGTGGGTCAATCCTGCCCATTCCCTCCCATCGACTGTTCTTACTAAGCCCATTGTATAGCAAAGTGAGACTTGGTCGTTCTAATAATATTTACCAATGCTGTGTAGGATACGTAACATGCCCAATGCCCCTATTTGAGGTACATCCTGTCACTCAGGATGTTGCTGCTATGTGCGTAGTTGACAGTTGTATGGCTGCATCTGTAATTTTTGCTTATCAGAACAGAAGTACCAGTACAAGGTTGCTTGTCATGTGTTCTTGACGTGGGCTCGCTGTACCAGGCTTAATCTGCATTGTTATTAAAAACATTCCTTCCTCTCACAGCTCCTCCCTCCCAACCTTGCCTGTGTGCTTATGTGCACCAGACTTGAGACAGGTGTGAAAGTAGAAAGAATTATATTGTAATAATAGAAAAAGTTCAAGGAATACTGTTTGTCCTTGAACAGGAAAGAGAGGATTATGTTAATGTTGTTTGTAGGTATGCAGGATGGATCAGAGTGGAACCAGGTGTGTCTGGGATAACAGGAAAGGAACATTAGGGCTGTGTCTACACTGGGCCACTTATTCCGGAAAAGCAGCCGCTTTTCCGGAATAAGCTGTGAGCTGTCTACACTGGCCTTGAATTTCAGGAAAAGCACTGACGATCTACTGTAAGAAATCAGCTGCTTTTCCGAAAACTATGCTGCTCCCGCCGGGCAAAAAGTCCTTTTTCCGGAAAACTGTTCGGAAAAGGGCCAGTGTAGACAGCCCAGCAGTCTTTTCGCAAAAAGCCCCGATCGCGAAAATGACGATCGGGCTTTTTTCGAAAGCGCGTCTACATTAACCGCGACGCTTTCGGAAAAAGGGCTTTTCCGGAAAAGCATCCTGCCAATGTAGACGCTCTTTTTCCGGAAATACTTATAACGGAAAACTGTTCCGTTTTAAGCATTTCCGGAAAATCATGCCAGTGTAGACACAGCCTAGGTGTTAGGCAGAAAGTAATTAAAATAACCAGGGAGATATGGACAGGAGATTGCTGAGGCTTGATATGGAAATTAAGATACTTGACTAGTCTCATGCTAATCATGTGAGTTTTGCCTCCTTTTTCGATCATGTTAATTTTGCTTTCTTTTGTCTGTATAAATCAAGGGGTTTGAGCCTTGTATGGTACTCACATTTTCTGGGTGTATGAGCAGAGCGGCTTTGCTAATAAACAGAGTGGTCTGACAAATTTGTGAGTCCTGAGTCTGACTTTGACACAGGCTTGGGTTTTGCTTTTAGGGATCCACACTGTGTACAAGGCAGGAAAGTGCCGCTTCTCTCCGGCAGCTGGCCGTGTGTGGCTGTGCTGCCCCCTCCTCCTGAGGCCCCCAGCCCCTGTAATGTTGCGCTGCTGCTGGCTGCGACCTGGGGAGGGGCTGCTTCCCACGGGTGAAGGGGAGAGCGGCTGGGGGATGGAGAGCCTGGGGGGGGGGCGCTCAGGTGGCCAATGGAACTGTGCCCCCCCTCACATTGAGGTGGAGTACATGTGGGTCTCTGCCCACTTCTCTGGGCCAGCTAGCGCATGGCAACTGGGGCACCTGAAGCTGTCCTCCGCGGCCATGGAAGGGGGGCAAGTGTTGGGAATAGGGGTGAACTGCGCCAGATACACGCCCGTGCTCACTGCTCCGTGCAGGATTCTCCAGCTGATGTCCCCGGTGGGCCATGGAATCAAGGTGGAATAGAGACTAGCTCACCGGGGCTCCCCACCCTCTATTGGTGGTAGGCGGTCCCGCCACTTAGTATCTGGGTGGGATACGAGGGTGGAGAAGCGGAGCGTGTGAAGCACGAGCATGTACAGATGGCTCTTTGGTGCGGCTTGGAAGGGTGACGAGGGGGAGGTGGTCAGGAAGGTACGCTGGGCCAGGGGACGATGGATAGATCAGGCAGTCCAGGGGTGAGGGGCAGGCGGGGTGCACCCTCTCGCAGGACCCTGTTTAGGTACACCCAAGCAGTGGGCGGAAAACCATCCTTCACCTCCTGAAGTACGCACCGGGGAGTAAGTAGGGTGGAGAGCCCTATGGGCTGGGTGAGCGCCCAAGGATCCACCCAGTCTCCCCGGTCGTAGTCCAGGAGGTCTCTGATCCTTGTGACCTCTGCCAGGACCTCTGCCGTGTGCTGGTGGTCCAGAGCAGGCCGCAGGTGTGGGAGCATGTCCTGGGCGGGGTGGTGCGCCCTGCACGAGCAGCTGGTGCAGCTGTAGAGAAAGAAGAGAAGTGGTCTGTTCTCCCAGGGGACACAGTGGATGATGCCCAGCTCCCCCCCCCCCGGCCCATGACGTGAGGGCGACCGTGCCCTGCACCGTCAGAGCCGTTGTGCTTGTACAGAGGCCATGGTCAGGATGTCTGGCTCTCCCCAGGACTGGGAGCTGCTCCAAGACTGCACCCATGCCCCTGTGCCATGTCTAGTGTGGCCGGGCGGGGGAGAAGATGTCCCCTGCCTCTGTGTAGAGGCGGCGTGTGAAGGGAGAGCGTCCTGCTGGGTCCCACCCCGGGGTCGGGAGTGTGTCAGGTCTCTTCACACACGCATGTGCCTATTGGGCCATGGCCCCTGGGTGTCATGCAGCTGGAGCCACCTGCCCAAGGGTGGCATGGCACATGCTCGCATGTGCACAGGTGGCTGCGTGATCTGTGGGAGGCATGGCCCACGTGCACGGTCACTGGTCTCCCTCTCCGCCTCCCCCCCGGGTAGGGGACAGTGCTGACAGTTACCTGGTATGGCCTCTCTGGACGACCCTGCCGACTCCGGTGCCGGGACAGCTGGCAGTGGCCCCTCTGGTGTGCCCGGGTCAGGGCCCTCCAGTCCCGGCTTGCTGCCTCCCAGGCTGGCGCGGACCGCCCGGCCCCCAGGAGTCGGTCGAGGGTGGGGAAGTAGGGGCAGGTGTCAGCCCCTGCTGCGGCGCCGCCCCTGGTGGCCCTGGCGTACGCTTGCCGCAGCTCTTTCACCTTCAGGCGCACCTGCTCTTGGGTGCGCCTGTGGCCTTTCCTGGCCATGGTGGCTGCTATGCGGCCGTAGACGGCCGCGTTCCTCCACCTAGTGCGGCGATCATGGAAGTTGGGGGCCTCCCCCCAAACCTCAATGAGGTCCATGATCTCCGCACTAGGCCATGAGGGCACGCGCCGTCTACGGCCCCTGGGTGCTGGGGGACTGGGCGGGGGAGAGCTGGCTGCCACTGGCTGCCATCCTGTGGCCACTGGCTGAGGGTCTGCAGCTGCTGGCAGGCCTGGCTCTTGCACGTGCCCAGTGGCCAGAGTCTGCCTTTAAGGGCGCCCCGGGCTGGGGAGAAGAGAGGAGTTTTCCTGGTTTGGCCCAGAGTGGCCACCAGGGGAAACTGGGAAGTGCTGGAGGTCCCCTAATTTGAAATAAGTGTCTACACCGCACTTATTTCGAATTAGCTATTTCGAATTTGGTGTTATTCCTCGTAGAATGAGGTTTACCAAATTCGAAATAAACTGGCCCACTATTTCAAATTAATTTCGAAATAGCGGTTTGTATGTGTAGACGCTATTAAAGTTAATTCGAAATAATGGCTGTTATTTCGAATTAACTTTGTAGTGTAGACATACCATAAGAGAGCAGTATGATTGCTCGGAGGTGACCAGATTGGCTTACCGGGGACATCCATGGTGAGGTAAAACACAAAAAGGAAGCTTACAAGAAGTGGAAACTTGGACAGATGACTAGGAGAGTATAAATATATTGCTCGAGAATGCAGGGAGTTATCAGGAAGGTGAAAGCGCAATTGGAATTGCAGCTAGCAAGGAATGTGAAGGGGAACAAGAAAGGTTTCCACAGGCATGTTAGCAAGAAGAGGGAGATCAGAGAGGGTGTGGGGCCCTTACTAGATGAGGGAGGTAACCTAGTGACAGATGATGTGGGGAAAGCTGAAGTACTCAATGCTTTCTTTGCCTCTGTCTTCACGGACAAGGTCAGCTCCCAGACAAATGCACTAGGCAACATAGTATGGGAAGGAGGTGGACAGCCCTTGGTGGGGAAAGAACAACTTAGGAACTATTTAGAAAAGCTAAACATACACAAATCCATGGGCCCTGATTTAATGCATCCGAGGGTACTGAGGGAGTTGGCAAATGTCATTGCGGAGCCTCTGGCCATTAATGCCGAGATAGAGCAGCGGACCTGCGCTCCACCTGATGGCCTGAAGCGCGGGTGGGAGGGAGCTCACCCGCCATCTGGACACTACCACCAGGCCAGAGCTCTTGACCCAGTCGACCCGGGTGGAGTAAGCAAGACTTTGGTTCAGGAACACAGGAGCCAAGAAAGAGGCCCTACTGATAACTGTGTAAGTTAGGTAGAGCATGGAAGGACACAGGGAGGCACTGGGTACAGACTGTAAGCCAAAAGGGAATAACGGAACATCTTAAGGAATGTCCTGGTACAAGAACTCCCTAGGAGTTAGGCACATACCAACCTAGGTTCAGGACCAGGTCGGAACTGACAGGATGACAAATAGAAGGTAAGCCCCCCTTGCATAAGGTGAGGTGGTATCTAGGCAACAGAGGGTGGCAACCTGGCATGCGTAAAGAAGTGAAGTAAGTTGTTCAGACCTGTCTATAAAGGACACCGCAGGGTGCTCTCGGCCGACCTTGGGGGCATGTGCACTAGGCGCCTGAACGGCAAGTGTCATTGCCTAAACTTACAGAATGCACAGTAGCTTAACTTTGACTAACTGCTTTTAATATCTGATATACGGCAATAGGCCCGCCCGGTGTTGGTACCTTGTCAACATGGACCATAGTGCCCAGTGGTGTAACATTGTACTGATCTCTGTTACCAACTGGTAGAGCTTCGCATTTGACAATAAGCCTGCTCGATTGATTTCAAACCTTGCCTGCATCTGTCGTTTCCGGGGCCTCTCAGAGAGCTCCTGTGTTGACCCAAGTGCATGGGGTCTAACACTCTAGATAAAGGGAGTACCGATTGTTAAGCACGCAGCCGAAAGTTTATCATCACCGACGGAGTAGAGGTCCTGTCAGGAGCGTGCCAGGAAGACCCTGACCAGACGATGCTGACACTGACAGTCCAGACCACCGAAGGTACCGAGGTACAGAACACTGAGATACAACACTTGGAGCCAAGAATGTCTTCCAAGAAGTCGCGCTGAGGGGCGAAACGCGCATCAGGGCCTTGGGCCACACCCCTCCGCGTGCCCTGCAACCGACTAATGTGGGAAAGCAGGGACTCTGAAGTCCCTGCTGGGATGACGGCAGGGGTAGTGGTGGACAGAGAATAGCCCCGTGCTGGGAGCAGGAGAAACAAAAATCGCCCCCCCGGGGGCTGATGTCTGAACTGAACATGGCAGCCCCGGGGGTGGCAGTTGTCGACCTCGGTGTTTTCGTACCTCAGTACCTTCAGTGGTCTGGACTGTCAGTGTAAGCGTCGTCTGGTCTGGGTCGTCCTGGCGCGCTGCTGACAGGACCGCCGTTGATGATAAACTTTCGGCTGCGTGAGTAACACTCAGTCCTCCCTTTATCTAGAGCGTTAGACCCCGTGCACTTGGGTCAACACAGGCGATCTCAGGGGTGATGGGGAATGATGGTAACTCCCGCCCGCTAGGATCCCCCAGGGGTTCAGTGGCCGAAGTGCTGCCGATGGCTGGGCAGCTGGTTACACCCTGGGGCAAATTGGAGGCAGGGAAAAGGGAGAGCGGCGGGCTAGAAGGGGAAGGAGAGGCCAACTGTGTTCCTTCCAGGGCATGTTGATCCCCCTCTGAGCCAGCCGGGGTTAACCCTAAAGCCTCCACCTCTTGGGAGAGGAAGGTGAGCCTGCCGCCCGCCGCCACGTGGTCGCCCTTGTCAGCAGCAGGGTCAGCAGTTGCCATTACAGCGGAGGTGGGGATGGTGGGAGCATCCCCCGTGGACACTCCCTCTTGCAGGGACTCTGCCAGGGGGGCATTTACCCCTTCCACAACCGCCGCGGCCACCTCAGCCGCCCCACGGCACTGTGAGGGAGGGATGGCTCCAACATACCCTCCTTGTGCCTCTAGGGGTGGATCCTCCCATTCAGTGGGTGGGGTGGAATGCCGGGCTCGCTTGCAGCGACTGCCCATGGCAACCTCCCAGCCCTCGGAGGAGGAGGGCTGGGCCTGAACGGAGGAAGAGCCAGGGGAGAAGGGCAGCGGTGGGAGGGCGAGGGAATACAGGGGCTGGGCAGCTGGGGAAGGGGAAATCTCCCCCTGAGGTAGGCCCTGTCCGAGTCCCGTTGCCAACCCTGCCGCCCTCTTCTCTGCAGGCCCGGCCTTGCTGCTTTTGGTGGTGGCAACGGCACCCGCTCACTCTTCTGGGCCTTGCGGAGCCCGAGCGGGACTCATGACGGTCATGGTTGGAGGAGGGGCGATCCCAGGTCTAGACCATTCAGGGCCACCGGGTGATGGTAGGGCCGGTGCCTCCCGGCGTGGGGTCCCGAGTGCATCTCCGAGCCGGGCCAGGGGCAGTCCCTTTGGGATGCCCACCTCCCGACAGAGAAAAACACCAGGCCTCCCCAAGGTGCAATATACCTGGTACTGGGCCCTTGATAGGGCACCAGAAATGACCTTCTAGGTTTCTCCACCACGCCTCACCTGGCAGTAGTTGGATTTGCAACCTGCCGGCGGAAGGAAAGGACGTGGTGGAGAGTAGGATCTTTAGAGCCCAAAGGAAGGGGACTTAGGACTGACAAGGGCCTCCCCAGGGTGGAGAGGAAAGGCAGTAGGGCGGCATTGGGGAGGAAGGGAGGAACGGAGGAAAATACCACCCGTACGCCCAGGTCCTCCAAAGGCTCGAGTGGGACATGGACTCCCCCCACCGCCAAACCCTTCTCCACCGCTTCCTGGGCGGTAGCCTTGGATGCCAGGAAGAATACCACCTTCCCGAACATCTTGGAGGCCGCCACCAAGGCCGCAGGCCCCACCACTCATGCCAACACTCTCACATAGGTCTCCACGTAGGGCAAGGCCGATACCAGGAGGCAACGGACCCCGTGCCTCCTAGTCAGGGTGGGAAAAGGGCCGTGGCCGCCGGGGATGGAATTCCGGGAGGCAGCTTCAGTGGATCAGGAGGCAGCAGGCGGGGGCGGGGGGGAGTGGCGGCTACCTGGGTGTACGGCCTGAGGGCTGGGACACAGTCATCCCCAGAGCTGGTGGAAGGAACAGGGGGACAGGAAAGAGGGGAAGCCGCGGTCAAGGCCGTGGCAGGGGGGTTAGCCTTTGCCACAGGAGGTTTTGCCTTCCGGGCGGGGATCTTGCCCTTCTTGGTCCCCTGGCCCTTCCTGCCCTTCAGGGAGGCTTTCTTGGTGGTGACACTGGTGGCAGAAGGTTCCACGGCAGGAGCGGTTGGGGTCCCGGAATCCCCATCCATATCCACCACCTCTGCTGCATGAGCGGGTGGCCCGGCAGCCTCAGAGGGTTCAGGGTTCATAGAGGCAGTGAGGAGGGGTGGGCCAGGGGCGCCACACAACTGCCCCTCCATTATGTTCATGGATGGGGGCGGGGGGGGGAGGGGAAGGACAGGAACAGACAATTAGGAGAGACCAATAGTGCTAGGGGGTGGAGCAAGGGGCAGGGGAGAGGGAGGGAGAGGAAGGCTCACCACTCCCCCTGCTAGGCTGGAAGCGGCGTGGGAGGGCAGCAACGCACTTAGGAGGAAGAGGGGGGTAAAGGAACAAGGGGTACAGCTCCCAGCACAGGATGGTAAGAGCGACTCCTCCGGCTGCACTGGGAAGGTGAGGGGGTAAATTATTTGACAGACATGGGGGAAGTGAAATGGTGTTTGGGGGGAGGGTAACTAAAGAAGAAAGGGAGGCTCAGGTGCCAAACAAGATGACAGAGGGGGGCATGGGCACACGAGAAGAGGAGAAGGGAATGCAGGCTGTGAGAAGGAGCCTGCTCAAGGAAGCATGGGGGCAGCAAGACACTGCTTGGGGGGGGGAAACTAGTGTGCCCACGGGCGCATGAGTGGCAGGCCCACAGCACCTGCTGCAGGACCCAACAGAGCAAGGGACGGGTGGGGAGGCAAGCAGTGGGGCCAAGGATGGAAATGGCCCCTGCAGCACCTGGGGCTGGGGAGGGAGCAGCAGCAGTGGCAGCAGCAGCAGCAGAGATGCAGGGGAGCCAGTGGGGGGCCGAGGGAGCCACCCCTGAGCCCCAGTGCCCCACAAAAGCTGTACCAGCTGCCACCTAGGGACCCAGATGGCAGGAGGGCCCCTTACAAACACTCCCCCCCCCCAAACTTGTGGAAGGGAAGGAAGAACCCCAGGAGCTGCTCTAAAGCAGCCCCCTTACCTCCTGTACTCCAGAGGGAGCAGCAGCTGCAGGAACGGTGAAGTCCAGGCCTGCAGCAGTGAAGAAAGGGGCCAGGCAGTCCCCAAAAAGATGGAAAATGGGGGTCCTCCTCCCCCCACCCCGGGTGAGGGCAGTAGAGGCCCCCCCTATCCACCACCACACCCCCAGCAGCTCCTGCAGCCAGCTGAGGGGTTGGGAGACTGCCTGCAAACAGAGCAGGCAGAGAGAAAAGGGGACCTGGCCCAGAATGCAGCCAGGGCCTGCCTGCCACAACCCCAGTAGCCCCCCCCACACCCCTCCCAAAAAGGGGAGGGGAGGGGTGCAGGGGGGAAGAAAGCACAACAAGCCCAGACCAGCAGCCTGCTGTGCTCAGTGGAAGAGTGCTTCCTCTCTCCACCTCAAGGTCACGTGCCTGGGCAGGCAAAAGGGTTTGATGAGAAGGGGAGGAAGGCAGCTCTGGGAAACAGCCAGGGCCCTGGTTAATTAGGGGCAGCTGAGACAGGGCGGCTCTAAAGCAAATAAGGGCCAGCTGAGCTGAGTGCAGGCTGCCACGGGACCTTTTTAAAAGCCTTCCCTGTGAGGATGGGTGAGTGGCAGAGGAGCTTGGAGGGAGCTGGAGAGGAGTTTTTATTGATAAGGTTAGAGTCAGAGATGCTGACAAAGAATGGCAGCATTGCCAGGGGAGGAGCTTCAACAGGGAGCGTTTGGGTTCCCTTCCCCAAGCAACCAGAGAGTCCAGCTGGTAGCTGGGGAGGACTGGTACCCCAGCCCAGGCTGACCAGGAGCATCTGTCCTGACAGCCATTTTTGCCAAGGGACAGCCCCCACAAAGTGCTGAAAGGGACAAGCAAAACCTGTGCTGCGGTAGCTAGATTGTGGACTGAGCATGGGTCTGGGATCCAGCAGTAGGACTGACCCTGTCACACGTGGTGTGAGAAGTGGGATAGTCCTTGCTGCAGTGAGACCCTGCAGCGGACCCACCCAGGGCAGGCTAAGCTATCCCTTTAAGAAAAGAGAAAATGCAAAATGGAGGATGTAGTGAAGGCACTCATACAAGCCAGTGCAGGACAACAGGAAGCTACTAGGGCTCAGGTGGCCACCCAGCAGGAGTCAGTTCGACTGCAGCAGGAAACTAACCAGCTGCTGATGAGCCAGGACTGAACCACCCTACAAGAGGTGATACTGCAGTTGAAGGCTCTGGCCACCCAGGTGCATGGCCGAGACAGGGCCCAGTCCCTGCGTGCCAACAGTTACCTCCAGAAGATGACAGGAGAGGACGATGTGGAGGTGTACCTCCTGGCCTTTGAGAGGATGGCCCTACGGGAGGGCTGGCCCCGAGCTCAGTGGGCCAGCATCTTGGCTCCATTCCTGTGCGGTGAAGCCCAGAAGGCCTATTTTGACATGCCCGAGGAGATGGCTGCTGAGTACACCCAACTGAAGGCAGAGATCTTAACCAGGGCTGGGGTAACAACCACAGTCCAAGCCCAAAGTGTTCCAACACTCTGGTCATCTGAAGAAGTGGGCGGTGCCCACGAAAGCTCATGATACCATCTACATGTTTTGTTAGTCTGTAAAGTGCTACTAGACTATGAGAGGATTAATGTTAGCAGTGCCTGTGAGAGATCTGACAGGTAAGGTAGGTGGAAAGGTTCTGAAAACCTGGATGGTGAGAAATTCTGCTTCAATGATTTGATTTAAAAGTTCCTTATAAGACTGTAAAATACTGGTCCAGTCAGTGAAGGCTGAAAGTGCTTATGACATGTACATTAATACGAAATGGGCTCCTGATGATTTCCCTTATACCATATATACCAAAGGGAATTAATCATGATCAGGCCAACAGTTTCAAATGTTACCAGATTGTCTTATTAAAAGCTGAAGGTAAGTACAGGTATCCAGAAATCTTCTCCCAGCCTAGGAAAGGAGCTGAAAACACCTAGCAAAATATTAGCCTGCCTGAGTCACTGATAAATAATAAGAAAACAGGTCCCTTCTAGCACTGCATCCCACCGGCTCTCCTGCTGATATTCTCTTTGCTTCTTTTAAGCCACAAGACACCGAGCTTTGACTATCTAATCAGCTACATTTCCAAGCTTCTGTCTTCCCAGAACTAGTTTCAAAGCACAAGAAGCAAAACAACTGTTTCACACGGCTAGAAGAACCTGTTCACATTTCGTCACAGTTCAGAGGAAGCAGAGCGCAAGTTAACTAGAGAAAACTTCCGTTCCCTGGGCCGTGAATTCTCTTTCGGTCTTGGAAATGGAGTCACCTGCTATTTGTGGTTGCCATTCACATGGCAGAGATCAGGGCTAGTGGAGATAGGTAACAGCCCCGGGGGCAAGCTAAACAACCACTGCTTTGTTCCTTGGTGGGAACCTTTGCTCTGCTGCGCACACGCATCTTCCAAGTTGGGTTCGGATTCTGTCCACCACTGGCCCAGATTGAGCCCCACTTCCTCCTGCAGAGACCTTAATCAGGCAGAGAAAGGGGTGGGAAGGACTGGGCAGTATAATTTGCACCTTTTCCACCCAGCTCCGTTGCTCAGGACAGCATGGGGTACATTGCCTGCCAGCTGGGGAGGGGACAGAGGTTTTATGACCACCACTGATTATAGGGAGTGCAGGGAGTAATCACACACCTTCTCTGCCCCAGACACCTCAAAAAACCTCCCCAAGTTAAGCACAACTAGAGTGCAAACCAGGAGCGTTTGGGGGAAGAGAAAACTTTTGCTGCCGCAGAAGCACCGGGGAGCCCCTCTGCCAACTGCAGCGTGAACCCTGATGTACCCCACTGGGTCCCATTTACACGGCAGATACAGGCTCCGTGCCCCCCACAGCTACTCACACTGGTGTTGTGGCCGGACCAGTGCACTGTGGCTTGGTTGTGAGCCAAGTCCATGGCCAGCGCAAAGGTGCTGCTGCTCAGCCAGAGCTCCTCCAGCATGAAGCGTGTGGCCTTTGCCTGGCAGCTGCTCAGGAAAGGCCGCTGTCGCCTCCCTGCTCGGTGAGTCCCACTCGGCCAGGACAGCCCGGGCTCGCCTCTACTCCACCTGGCTCCATCTCAGACAGCTGGGGGGGTGCACGCCCACCTGGGCTCCCATTTCTGCCTCACTGGCTCGGCATTGAGGGCGCAGTGCCCCTCAGGGGAGCTCCAGGGCACACTGGGGAAGTGCGGGGGCTGGGCTGCCTAGTGGTGGGAGTAGCGATCACTTTCCCCACAGCCTCCGCTGGGAAGCTGCTCTCCAGCCACCCAAGCACTGCTAATCCCTGCAGCTTACCCAGGGAACGGCAGGCGCAGCACCTTATCTCAGCTCTGCTCCAGCCACAGCACACCGGGGCAGCAGTGTGGCTGCTACAGAAGCAGGAACTCACTGCACCACTCACCTTCCAGCAGGGTAGTGAGTGCTGCTGCGCAGCACTGCCAAGGAGGTGGGTGAGAGGATAATTTTTTGTGCATTGCCGCACAGGCGTGCACCTTACAGAGACCTATGGACTTGAATATCTTAGTGAATTTGACAATTTTCTCAGTGAACATTTGAAAAATTATCAGTATGGTGGCTTAGGGAAGACCAACATTTTAACGCACCAAACCTACAATGAATTCATTACTATAATGGCAGAGCAGCTCAGAAACCAATTCACTGATGAAGGAAAGGGTGCCAAGTACTATTCCATAATAGTCGATTCAACACCAGATGTGAGTCATGTAGACCAATTAACATGAATTTTAAGATATGTGACCGGCAATGGTGAAGTTGTAGAGAGGTTTCTTTGTTTTGTCCCACTAAAATCCCACACTTCTGAATGTCTAGAGACAACGCTTTTGGAAATCATTGCAAATTTACGTTTGGACATCAAAAATTGTCGTGGGCAGAGCTTTGATAACACTGCAAATATGGCAGGAAAATAGTCAGGACTACAGGCAAGACTGAACAATGCAATTCTCTCTGCTTTATTTATACCATATTCCAGTCATTCCTAAAATTTAATCTGCAACGCTACAGCTGCATTTTGTGAGGGAGCTACACATTTTTTGACTTCGTATGCTTTTTTTTTTTCGGTTTCCACACATCGGTGGAGTATGCTACAGTCAGGCTTGGAGCAGGCAAATAGAAAAAATTTGACAGTCAAAAGAATTTTTTGACACCAGGTGGTCTGCTTGTGCAGATGCTGTTTTGGCTTTGAAAATGAGCTATGATGTTATAACGAGAACATTATTAGACATAGCCACATCACATTCTGAAAAACCACATGCGAAAACTGAAGCAAAATCCTTAGCAGAAAAGTTTGAAAAAGTATGATATTGCTGTTTTAACTGTGTGTTGAACCATTTACTTAAAAAATTAATGCCGTCAACAAATCACTGCAAAATGTTTATACAAATTGTGGCAAAGTTCTGGCCGTGGCTCATGGGTCTCATGCTACTGGCAGATACTAGCCTCAGAGACTCGTTGTGGTCCTATACACAACCCCTTTCTCTTTACAGGAGGCAGGGGCCACAGCTTAGTGAGCCATACTCATCACAGGCTAGCCCATGGTTTTGGGGTGAAACCCCCTGATAGTCCTGGTCTCCTTTGTTAGGATAGGCTGTGTTGGCATGGGGGAAGGTTTGGGGGGTGGAACCTGGGCCCACCCACTACTCCGGGTTCCAGCCCTGGGACCCTAAAGTAGCAGCAGCAAACAAGGTTGTGTTTCCTTCCAGCTTGGCAGCTTTTTCCCTGGGCCACTTCCCCAAACAACCCCTCCAAAATGTTTCCCTCTGGTACCTGTTAACCAGCTCTCAACTCATACACAGCTGCTTCTTGTTCTTCCCTTTCTCCTTCCGGTCCATCAGACTTTGTCTTCCCCCTGTCCTTAGCTAGGGGAGGCCTTTTAAAGCAACCCCACTGGCTGTAATTGGCTGCAGGTGTTGAGTGACTTGCCTGAGGGAGCAATCTAGATAATTAGCCCCAAGTATTTTCCTGCCTTCATGTTAGTGCATCAGGCTCTAGTAGTTTATTCTGGAAAGAGAAAACCACCTATCCAGTATCCTGTAAACCTGCTTCCACCAGAGTGTTGCACTATTTGAACCCAGGGGGGAATGGGCGGGCTCCAGCCCACTCACGTCTAAAAGCCCCTCCCCCAGCCTTGTGGGAGGGACGACTGGACCCAGGGCCCAACTAATTCCAGGGGACAAATGATGAAAAAAAGGTCAAGGGGTGTGGGTCAAAGGTTTAAAACGAGGGAACCAGATGGGGACACTGAGCAGAGAACCCCGGACAGTGCCCACTGCTCCTCGAAACTGTCCAGGGAGCCAGTGGACGCCGCCCAGAGGAACTCTGCACAGATTCGTGAAGCTAGGGAGGAACGGAAGTAGGCCCCACAGTCGCAGAGCACCCCCTCACCCAGCATCCTCCTCCTGGTGTTGTATATTGTGGCTTTCGCCAGGGCCAAGAGGAGGTTGACGAGGAGGTCTCGCGACTTTGTGGGGCCACAGATGGGGGGTGTGTAAATAAAAAGGTGAGGGGAAAAGTGCAGCCAGAACCTCAATAAGAGGTTCTGGAGGAGCCGGAAAAGGGGCTGCAACCTGGTGCATTCCAGATACGCGTGCGCCAGGGTTTCCCTCACGCTGCTGTAGTAAGTTGAAGGGTCATAACATGGAATCAACAAGCCTGAATAGAGGCCTGTAACATGAAAACAGCAACAGGCCTGACATATAGTGAGCAAAACTTAGGTTCAGTAACATAGTAACACAGTAGCCAAGAAAGAGGCCCTAGTGATAAATGTGTGACTGGGTAAGTTAGGACATAGGGAGGCACCAGGTACAGACTGTAAGCCAAAAGGGAGTAGCAGAACATCTTATAGAATCATAGAATACTAGGACTGGAAGGGACCTCGAGAGGTCATCGAGTCCAGTCCCCTGCCCTCATGGCAGGACCCACTGCTGTAATTTAGCGAATATAACCCGTGGGTTATATTTGTTTCTACAAACCCCGCACACACACCCCCCCCCCGTGGGCTATAGTCGTGGGCGGGTTATATAGGTTTTTTTTTACAGAAATGGCAGAGGATCCCTTCCCCCCCCCCTTCACTACCTTTGCCGGGCCGGGTACAGAACAACACGGGGAAACTTACAGGGGCCGCAGCAGCAGGGAACGCTCCGGAGCCGGGGCAGAGACATCCCCAGCAGAGGCAGGAGGCTCCCAGCCCGGGCTGACAAAGGGAAGGAGCCCGGAGCAAGTTGCGGGCATGGGGTTTGGCGGCCAGCAGCAGCGGCAGGAGTCTGCAGGCTACACAGGGTTTTTTTTAAATACGGAAAGGAAGACAATGCGGACTGTTCCTTGAGGAAAGCCGCATATTTTAATTTAATAATAGAGACTGTTATGTTCCAATTAATTAAAATTCTTTAAAAGACATTATAATACATTAAAACACATTTTAAAACATTACTTTATTGTGCAACTAGTAAAAGAATAAGAACACTGTAAAAAAGAAAGGCTTCGCATTCTCATTCACTCGGATCTCTAGAGTCAGCGCCAGCAACATCCTCCTCAGCATCTGAGTTGTCAAAGCCATCAAAACTCTTATCATAGTCAGTGTCTTAAAAAACATCCATAATATCCATAGCCAGGGCGAGATCAGCTTCGATGACATTTGAGGTTTGTGTTTCTGAATCAGAATCACTATCGTACTCCGAGTCGGAGCTTGAAGAGTCATTGTCGGGTAGAATTTCACATTTGTGGAACCCGTTGCGAATAGTTGCTGGTTTCACTCTGTTCCAAGCTGCCAATACCCATTTGCATACTTCCAGGTAATACTTTCTCCCTGCGGCTCTGTTGCCATTGTCCTTTGCAAAAGCCACTACACTCAATTTAAAATCGGCAGTGTATGACTTGCGCTTAGGCATTTCTAAAAGCTTTAAAAAGTTTGAAAAGCTTAAAAAGGGTAAAGGTTTAAAGTTTAAAATGCTAAAATACAAGTTAAAATCAGTGACTGAATAAGCGGTGTTGTTCAAAGGGGTTGTATATCCCTTCCTGCTCTATGTTATCAGCTGCGGCTCATTAACAGCTGATTACAGGAGCTTCCCATTACCATCATCAGCTTTGGCTCACTGACAGGTGATTAAAGGGGCTTTATTCACTGAGTCTCTCCTGCGGGCTATAGTCGTGGGCGGGGTATACAAGGATTCCTAAACTCAAAAGGGAAAAACCACGGGGTATACTCGGGTGTGGGGTTTATTCGGGTGTGGGGTATATTCACTAAATTACAGTACCGTCTAGACCATCCCTGATAGACATTTATCTAACCTACTCTTAAATATCTCCAGAGATGGGGATTCCACAACCTCCCTGGGCAATTTATTCCAGTGTTTAACTACCCTGACAGTTAGGAACTTTTTCCTAATGTCCAACCTAAACCTCCCTTGCTGCAGTTTAAGCCCATTGCTTCTTGTTCTATCCACAGAGGCCAAGGAGAACAATTTTTCTCCCTCCTCCTTGTGACACCCTTTTAGATACCTGAAAACCGCTATCATGTCCCCCCTCAATCTTCTCTTTTCCAAACTAAACAAGCCCAATTCTTTCAGTCTTCCTCATAGGTCATGTTCTCTAGACCTTTAATCATTCTTGTTGCTCTTCTCTGGACCTTCTCCAATTTCTCCACATCTTTCATGAAATGTGGTGCCCAGAACTGGACACAATACTCCAACTGAGGCCTAATCAGCACAGAGTAGAGCAGAAGAATGACTTTTCGTGTCTTGTTCACAACACTCTTGTTAATGCATCCTAGAATCATGTTTGCTATTTTTGCAACAGCGTCACACTGTTGACTCATATTAAGCTTGTGGGCCACTATAACCCCTAGATCCCTTTCTGCCGTACTCCTTCCTAGACAGTCGCTTCCCTTTCTGTATGTGTTCCTTCCTAAGTGGAGCACTTTGCATTTGTCCTTATTAAACTTCATCCTGTTTACCTCAGACCATTTCTCCAATTTGTCCAGGTCATTTTGAATTGTGACCCTGTCCTCCAAAGCAGTCGCAACCCCTCCCAGCTTGGTATCATCTGCAAACTTAATAAGCTGCATTTCTATGCCGATATCTAAATCGTTGATGAAGATATTGAACAGAACTGGTCCCAGAACAGACCCATGCGGAACCCCCCTTTCCAGCAGGAATGGGAACCGTTAATAACTACTCTCTGAGTATGGTTATCCAGCCAGTTATGCACCCACCTTATAGTAGCCCCATCTAAGTTGTATTTGCCTAGTTTATTGATAAGAATATCATGTGAGACCATATCAAATGCCTTACTAAAGTCTAGGTATACCACGTCCACCGCTTCTTCCTTATTCACCAGACTCATTATCCTATCAAAGAAAGCTATCAGATTGGTTTGACATGATTTGTTCTTTACAAATCCATGCTGGCTGTTCCCTATCACCTTATTATCTTCCAAGTGTTTGCAGATGATTTCCTTAATTACTTGCTCCATTATCTTCCTGGCACAGAAGTTAAACTGACTGGTCTGTAGTTTCCTGGGTTGTTCTTATTTCCTTTTATAGATGGGCACTATATTTGCCCTTTTCCAGTCTTCTGGAATCTCTCCTGTCTTCCATGATTTTCCAAAGATGATAGCTAAAGGCTCAGATACTCTCTATCAGCTCCTTGATTATTCTAGGATGCATTTCATCAGGCCCTGGTGACTTGCAGACATCTAACTTTTCTAAGTGATTTTTAACTTGTTCTTTTTTATTTTATCTTCTAAACCTACCCCCTTCCCACTAGCATTCACTATGTTAGGCATTCCTTCATCAGACTTCTCGGTGAAGACTGAAACAAAGAAGTCATTAAGCATCTCTGCCATTTCCAAGTTTCCTGTTACTGTTTCTCCCTCCTCACTGAGCAATGGGCCTTCCCTGTCCTTGGTCTTCCTCTTGCGTCTAATATATTTATAGAATGTCTTCTTGTTTCCCTTTATGCCTGTAGCTAGTTTGAGCTGGTTTTGTGCCTTTGCCTTTCTAATCTTGCCCCTGCATTCCTGTATTGTTTGCCTATATTCATTCTTTGTAATTTGTCCTACTTTCCATTTTTTATGATTCCTTTTTTATTTTTAGATCATGCAAGATCTCGTGGTTAAGCCAAGGCGGTCTTTTGCCGTATTTTCTATCTTTCCTATGCAGCGGAATAGCTTGCTTTGAGGCCCTTAATAATGTCCCTTTGAAAAACTGCCAACTCTCTTCAGTTGCTTTTCTCCTCAGTCTTGCCTCCCATGGGACATTACCTACCAGCTCTCCGAGCTTACCAAAATCTGCCTTCCTGAAATCCATTGCCTCTAATTTGCTCTTCTCCCATACCTTAGAATCACGAACTCTATGATTTCATGATCACTTTCACCATCTTAGTAAGGAATGTCTCAGTACAAAGACTCCCTAGAAACTATGTACATACCGATCTGGGTTCAGGACCGGGTCAAAATTGACAGGATGAAGGATAGAAGGTAAGCCCCCCTTCTGTAAGGTGATGGGTGGTAAATAGGCAACAGAGGGTGGCAACCTGGTATGTAAAGAAGTGATGTAAGTTTTTTGTACATGTCCATAAAAAGGGCATCACAAACAGTGCACACCGACCGACCTTGGGGACCTGAAATGGCAGGTGTCATTGCCGAGGCTTACAGAATGCATGGTGGCTTAACACTGGCTAACTGCTGTTAATACCTGTCATTTGGCAATAGGCCTGCTGTGTGTTAGTACACTTTCAACACGTGTCAAATGCACAGTGGCTTAGGGTTGAGAATTTCTGCTAACAACTGTTAGTACATCTGTCGTTTACGGGGACTCTCAGAGATCTCCTGTATTGACCCAAGTGCACGGCGTCTAACACTTTAGATAAAGGGAGCACTGACATTGATGCATGCAGCTGAAAGTTTATCATCACCAACGGAGTAGAGGTCCTGTCAGGAGCACGCCAGGAAAACCCCCAAAACCTTGACTGACGACAGCAGCAGAAGGGGCAGGCGTCTGGGATGGGGGTGAACCACACCAGGTACGCGCCCGGGCTCAGGGCTCCATGAAGGAGCCACCAGCTGATGTCCCCAAAGGTCTGTGAGATTAACATGGAATACACACTGGCCCATCGGGGTTCCCCACCCTCAACAGGTCTCAAGTAGTCCCGCCATTTAGTGTCGGGGTGGGACATGAGGGTGAGGAAATTCATCATATGGAGCACGAGCATGTACAGATGGTCCCTAGGCGTGATTGACAGACAGACCGGCTGCAGATCCTGCAGCCGGATGGGGGTCCAGGGATGGGGGGCCGGGGGGGCCTGCAGAACAGGGGCCCAATAAAGAGGGACAGAGGGTTTGCAGCGAGGGGGGTGGCAGGGCATACACTCTCGCAGAGATGGCTGCAGGAAATCAAGAGCGGGCTGCGACAAGGCCACCTTCACCTCCTGGAGTAGGCACAGCGGGGTGCGAAGGATGGAAAGCCCCATCCGCTGAGCTAGCGCTCGGGGATCCACCCAATCCGCCTTGTCATAGTCCAGGAGGTCTTCGACCCTGCTGGTTTCTGCCACGATCAGCCTCCGGCTCACCGAGGGAGACTCCGCCACCTGCACGCACAAGGCTGGATTGTGGAGCAGGGGCTCTGCGAGGAGGTCTGCTCCCTCGGTGGCCACAACGGACCTGGTCGCTGAGAACAGCTTCCAGGTCTGGAGGCGCTCCTGGTACAACTCCGGCAGCTCTGAGAGGTCTTGCAGAAGACCCCCTCGGGTGGATGAAAAAGAGCTGCCGGTTGTATCGGAGCCCTCGGAGGTGACGGAGAAAGGCGCACCCCAGAACGCTCCATGCCAGACTACCTGCACTAAAGAGGAATCTCTGCAGGGCCTGGAGGCGGAAGGTCCGGACCTGGCTGCGGACCAGGCACTGCCCCCCCTCCTCCAGGGGGAGACACAAGACCCTTGCAGAGACCCAGTGCAGTCCTGGCTAGACGAATTCCAGGACTATCCTCTGGAGCTTGGCCAGGACCTCTGGGGCCAGGCTCATAGACTCATAGACTTTAAGGTCAGAAGGGACCATTATGATCATCTAGTCTGACCCCCTGCACAATGCAGGCCACAGAATCTCACCCACCCTCTCCTAGAATAATCCTCTCACCTATATCTCAGATATTGAAGCCTTCAAATAGTTTGAAGACCCCAAGATGCAGAGAATCCTCCAGCTGTGATCTGTACCCCATGCTACAGAGGAAGCGAAAAACCTCCAGGGCCTCTGCCAATCTACCCTGGAGGAAAATTCCTTCCCGACCCCAAATATGGCGATCAGCTAAACCCTGAGCATGTGGGCAAGACTCACCAGCCAGACACCCAGAAAGTTCTCTATAGTAACTCCTATCATCCCTCCATTGACCTATTTACCACTGATAATGAATGGTCAATTAGTTACCAAGATCATGTTATCTCATCAAACCATCCCCTTCATAAACCCATCTAGCTTAATCTTGAAGCCAGATAGATCTTTTGCCCCCACTACTTCCCTTGGAAGGCCGTTCCAGAACCTCACTCCTCTAATGGTTAGAAACCTTCGTCTAATCTCAAGTCTAAACTTCCTACTAGCCAGCTTATATCCATTTGTTCTTGTGTCCACCTTGGTATTAAGCTTAAATAATTCCTCTCCCTCCTGGTATTTATCCTCTAATATATTTAAAGAGTGCAATCATGTCCCCCTCAGCCTTCTTTTGGTTAAGGTAAACAAGCCAAGCTCCTTGAGTCTCCTTTCATAAGACAGGTTTTCCATTCCTCGGATCATCCTAGTGGCCCTTCTTTGTACCTGTTCTAGTTTGAATTCATCCTTCTTAAACATGGGAGACCAGAACTGCACACAGTATTCCAAATGGGGTCTCACCAATGCCTTGTATAACGGCACTAACACCTCCTTATCCCTACTGGAAATACCTCGCCTAATACATCCCAAGACCGTATTAGCCTTTTTCACGGCCATGTCACAATGGCGGCTCATAGTCATCCTGTGATCAACCAGGACTCCGAGGTCCTTCTCCTCCTCCGTTACTTCCAACTGATGTGTCCCCAGTTTATAACTAAAATTCTTGTTATTAATCCCTAAATGCATAACCTTACACTTCTCTCTATTATCTACCTCCATATCCTTAGTCCCATTTGTTATGTTATCATTATCCCTAAGCTCTTCATTAGCCTCATTAAAGACTGAAGCAAAGTATTTGTTTAGATATTGGGCCATTCCTAGATTATCCTTAACCTCCACTCCAATCCTTAGTAATTAGCGTCCTACTTCTTCTTTTTGTTTTTTCCTATTTATATGGCTATAAAACCTTTTACTATTGGTTTTAATTCCCTTTGCAAGGTCCAACTCTACCTGACTTTTAGCCTCTCTCACTTTGTCCCTACATGCTCTAACCTCAATAAGGTAGCTTTCTTTACTGATCCCTCCGTCTTCCACTCCTTATATGCTTTCTGCTTTTCTTAATCACCTCTCTGAGATGCTTGCTCATCCAGCTTGGTCTAACACACCTGCCTATAATTTGTTTCCCTTTTCTTGGGATACAGGCTTCTGACAGCTTCTGCAACTTTAACTTAAAATAATCCCAGGCCTCCTCCACCTCAAGATCCATAATTTCTTTAGTCCAATCAACTTCCCTAACTAATTTCCTTAATTTATTAAAGTTAGCCCTTTTGAAATCAAAAACCCTAGTCTCAGATTTATTTTTGTTTATCCTTTCATTTAATTTGAACTGTATTAGCTCATGATTACTCGAGCCAAGATTGTCCCCTACAACCATTTCATCTATGAGGTCCTCACTACTCACCAAAACCAAATCTAAAATAGCATCCCCCCTTGTTGGTTCAGCAACTACTTGATGAAGGAATTCATCAGCTATCACATCTAGGAAAATCTGAGCCCTATTATTATTACTAGCACTTGTTCTCCAGTCTATCTCTGGAAAGTTGAAATCTCCCATGATTACGCAGTTTCCATGAGTATTTACTTCATTAAAAACATTAAAGGTCTCTATCCATATCCAAATTGGATCCTGGTGGTCTATAGCACTATCCCAGGGGAGGATCTGATAGTTTTCTTCCCCAATGTGATTTTTGCCCAAACAGACTCTGTCTTCTCCATTCCATCACTTTTTATTTCTTTACAATCTACCTCATCTTTGATATACAATGCGACTCCACCACCTTTACCCTTATTTCTGTCTTTCCTAAACAGCACATACCCTTCAATACCTGTACTCCAGTCATGCCTAGTATTCCACCATGTTTCTGTTATTCCTATATCTGGTTTCACTTCCTGGACCAATAGCTCAAATTCCTCCATTTTGTTACCTAGGCTCCTCGCATTGGTGTACATACATCTTAGTTTTTGCTGTTTGGCCTCACTCACATTCTTTACCCCATTTGGCATGGACATTGTACCTCCAATATGACCTATTAGACTAGTATCCACCTACCCTTCCTCCTTATGTCCATTCTCCTACCCCCAGCTATATCCTTTCTTACTTCGTTTCCTCCTCTCAGTGTTAAAATCTGGCGTAGAGATTACCTGGACATCTCCCAACCGTCTCCCCAAATTCCTAGTTTAAAGCTCTCTTAATCAGTTGAGCCAGCCTCCATCCTAGAAGTCTATTTCCCTCCTACTTAGGTGAAGTCCATCCCGAGAGAACAGTCCTCTGTCCATAAATGCCTCCCAGTGACCATACATCCCAAAGCCCTCCTTATAGCACCACTGCCTAAGCCATCTATTGATCATCATAATCCTGTCACATCTTAGTTGCCCTTCTCTAGGAACAGGCAGAATGCCACTAAAGATCACCTGAGCCTCAATTTCCTTAGCGTCCTCCCAGCCTAGCATAGTCTCCTTAATTGCGTTCCAGCGAGAATCTAGCTGTATCATTTGTTCCTACATGAAGGATGATCAATGGATTCTTCCTGCTCCTTAATAATCCTCTTCAACCTCAGTTCCACATCCCGTATCTTAGCACCTGGCAGACAGCACACCCTTCTATTCTCTGGATCAGCTCTGGTTACAGGCCTATCTATTCTTCTCAATAAGGAGTCCCCAATCACGTAGACCTGCCTTTTCCTAGTGACAGTGCGATTCTCTGGTCTATCTCTTGCTTCCTCTGGCTGCAAGTCCTTGCCATTCCTGTTTTCCCTTGTAATCCTCTTTAACCCATCCTGTATCCTCCTGATGCTCATTATTGGTATTGTCTCCATTAACTCTTCCCTTTATCTATGGGACTAGCCACTCTTCTCTTCTTCCTTACCCTTCCATCTTCATTATCTACCTGCTGTACCCTTCTTCATTCTCCAACTCCACATACCTGTTCTTGAGCTCTATTTTTCCTTCACTGACCCATCTTTTCTCTGCCTGGTTCTCTTAGTCACATGCTTCCACTGTCCATTTTCTTCGCCCAGCAGTCCCCTCTGAGGCCCTTGATCCTGCTTCCATCTGCATATCTAAACTTTCCCTTCAGCCACGTCATGCCTTTGCTCCATCATCTGCTCAAACCCCTTCTAAACTCGACCAGAGTTTCCACCTGCATCTCCAGTCCTCGGATCTTTTCTTCCATCAGCTCTATCAGGCGGCACTTCATGCAAACAAAACTCCTTTCAGATAACCCCTCCAGAATCATGTACATACCGCAGCTACCACGTCCAATCATCCTCCTTGTGTTCTCTACTACTTGGGCCATGGCCACTACTGCCTCTATGTTTTATCTACTTTCTCACCAAAATCCTATTAGTCCGGTGAACACAAAAACAAACCAAAACACCCCCTCCACAGCAAAAACAAACCCCAAACAAGTCCCAGTATCCAAACTCCCTTTACAAACTCCCACTCAAACTCCCCTGTTTACAGCTCTGTTTACTGGCTCCTGTGCTGCTGCAGCTATCTCAGGGTGTTGAGCCGGTGCCAGAGCATGGACAGGACCAGTTGGTTCAGCACCAGCACCCTCCCCGGCAGGGAGAGACACTGGAGCAGTCCTGTCCATCTCCACAGCTGCTCACCCACCCTGGCCTCCAAACCTTGCCAGTTCTCCTGCGGGGAGGGATGCGTGGTGGATAGAGAAATGCCCAGATAGAGCAGTGGACCCTCGCTCCACCTGATATCCTGAAGCGTGGGTGGGAGAGAGCCTGCCTGCCACCCGTCCCCGACCACCAGGCCAGAGCTCTTGACCCAGCTGACCTGGGCGGAGGATGCTGCCTAGTATATGGCTTGGAAGGCCTCCATCCGCACCAGGTGGCCCGGATCCTGGAACACAAGGAGCTCCAGCTCTGGAAGCACCAACCCCGTCAACCTCCGGCAGAGGAGACAGAGGAAGGGCTCGATCGCCAGAGCATGCAGATGGCCCGATAGTGGACACCCCTCACAAAGGCCTTCGGAGTGCCCAGGAGATATCCGTGGTCCACCCTGTCGAACTCCTTCTCCTGGTCCAGGAACAGGAGGGCGAACAACAGACCATCCCTACACCCAAGCTCCAAGAGATCCCGGACCAAGTACAGATTGTCGAAGATACTGCGGCCTGGGACAGTGTAGGTCTGGTCAGGGTGAACCACGTCTGCCAGCACGGACCAGAGCCGCAGTGAGATGGCTTTTGCTACAACTTTATAGTCCGTGCTGAGAAGCGAGACGGGATGCCAGTTCAGAAGATCGCAGAGGTCCCCCCTCTTCGGCAGCAAGGCGAGCACGGCTCACCTGCATGACAGAGGGAGGACCCCAATCTCCAAGGACTCGGCCCAGACGTTGACGAGTTCTGGGCCGAGGTTGTTCCAGAACACGAGGTAAAACTCCACAGTCAGTTCGTCCATGCCCGGGGTTTTGTTGGTGGGCATGAGACAAAGCGCTTCGGACAACTTGGCCAGAGTGAGAGGCAGCTCTAGCTGGTCTCGGTTGCCCGTGCTGACCGTTAGGAGCTCGGTCCAGAGCACCCTGCAGGCGTTGGCCGGATCCAGGGAGAATAAACTAGCATAGAAGGCCTTGGCCCTTCCACGCATCTCCTCCAGATCCATGAGAGGGGTGCCGTTCTCTGCCAGGAGGCACGTGATGTGCTTTTTGGGCCCCCCGCCTCTTTTTCTCCAGGGCACAGAAGAAGCGGGAGCCATGATCGAACTCCCGAAGCAGATGGCTGAGGGATCGAAAAAAGGCACCCCAGGCCTCGGTGGTCCTTGAGGGCCCGGATTTCCTCCTGCTTCTCCCGGTACGCCCAGTGGAGGGGTGGATCCTTGGGGTTGGATGCCAGATGCCTCTCAAGCTTCAAAACCTCCCACTCTAGCTGCTCTGTCGCCACATCCCTCCACCGGCTGGCTCCCTGGGAGTAGTGATAGAATCATAGAATCATAGAGCTGGAAGAGACCTCAGGAGGTCATCAACTACAGCCCCCTGCCGAAGACAGGACCAATCCCAACTAAATCAACCCAGCTAGGGCTTTGTCAAGCTGAGACTTAAAAACCTCTAGGGATGGAGATTCCACCACCTCCCTAGGTAACCCATTCCAGTGCTTCAACACCCTCCTAGTGAAATAGTTTTTCCTAATATCCAACCTAGAGCTCCCCCACTGTAACTTGAGACGATTGCTCCTTGTTCTGCCATCCATCACTACTGTGAACAGCCTTTCTCCATCCTCTTTGGAAGCTCCCTTTAGGAAGCTGAAGGCTGCTATCAAATCCCCCCTCACTCTTCTCTTCTGCAGACTAAACAAACCCAAATCCCTTAGCCTCTCCTCATAGGTCATGTGCTCCAGCCCCCTAATCATTTTGGTTGCTATCCGCTGGACCCTCTCCAATGCATCCACATCCTTTCTATAGTGGGGGCCCCAGAACTGGACACAATACTCCAGATGTGGCCTCACCAGAGCCGAATAAAGGGGAACAATCACATCTCTAGATCTGCTGGCAATGCTCCTCTTAATGCACCCTAATCCATCCCAAGTGCAGGACTCTACACTTGTTCTTGTTGAACCTCATCAGATTTCTTTTGGCCCAATCCTCTAATCTGTCTAGGTCACTCTGGACCCTATCGCTGCCCTCCTGCGTATCTACATCTCCCCCTAGCTTAGTGTCATCTGCAAACCTGCTGAGGGTGCAATCCATCCCCTCATCCACATCATTAATAAAGATGTTGAACAAAACCAGTCCTAGAACCAATCCTTGGGGCACTCCACTAGAAACCAACCGCCAACCTGACATCGAGCCGTTGATCACTACCCGTTGGGCCCGACAGTCTAGCCAGCTTTCTATCCATCTTACAGTCCATTTATCCAATCCATATTCCCTTAACTTGCTGGCAAGAATATTGTGGGAGACCGTATCAAAAGCTTTGCTAAAGTCAAGGTATATCACATCCACCGAATTTCCCATATCCACAGAGCCAGTTACCTCATCATAGAAGCTCATCAGATTGGTCAGGCATGACTTGCCCTTCATGAATCCATGTTGACTAGTCCTGATCTCTTTCCCCTCTTCCAAGTGCTTCAAAATGGATTCCTTGAGGATCCCCTCCATGATTTTTCTGGGGACTGAGGTAAGGCTCACTGGTCTTTAGTTCCCTGGATCGTCCTTTTTCCCTTTTTTAAAGATGGGCACTACATTTGCCTTTTTCCAATCATCCAGGATCGCTCCCGATCTCCACGAGTTTTCAAAGATAATGGCCAAAGGCTCTGCAATGACATTTGCCAACTCCCTCAGTACCCTTGGATGCATTAAATCCAGACCCATGGATTTGTGTATGTTTAGCCTTTCAATATAGTTCCTAATGTGTTCTTTCCCCACCTAGGGCTGTCCACCTCCTTCCCATACTGCATTGCCTAGTGGATTAGTCTGAGAGCTGACCTTTTCTGTGAAGACAGAGGCAAAGAAAGCATTGAGTACTTCAGCTTTCCCCACATCATCTGTCACTAGGTTACCTCCCTCATCCAGTAAGGGCCCCGCACCCTCTCTGATCACCCGCTTCTTGCTAACATGCCTGTAGAAACCTTTCTTGTTACCCTTCACCTCCTTTGCTAGCGGCAATTCCAATTGCACTTTCGCCTTCCTGATAACTCCTCTGCATTTATACTCCTCCCTAGTCATGTGTCCAAGTTCCCACTTTTTGTAAGCTTCTTTTTTGTGTTTAAGCTCGCCAAGGATTTCCCTGGTAAGCCAAACTGGTTGCCTACCATGTTTGCTTTTCTTACTGTGCATCAGGATGGTTTCTTCCTGTGCCTTTAATAAGGCTTCTTTAAAATACTGCCAGATCTCCTGGACTCCTTTCCCTTCATGTAAGCATCCCAGGGAATCCTGCCCATCAGTTCTCTGAGGGAGTCAAAGTCTGCTTTTCTGAAGTCCAGGGTGTGTATTTTGCTACTCTCCTTTCTTCCTTTGGTCAGGATCCTGAAATCTACCATCTCATGATCACTGCTTCCCAGGTTGTCACCCACCTCTACTTCCCTACTAGTTCCTCCCTGTTTGTGAGCAGCAGGTCAAGCTGCACATGGCCCCTGGTCGGTTTCTTCAGCACTTGTACCAAGAAGTTATCCCCAACATTCTCCAAAAACTTCCTGGATTGTCTGTGTACTGCTGTATTGGTCTCCAGACAGATGTCAGGGTGATTAAAGTCCCCCATGAGAACCAGGGCCTGTGATCTGGAAGCTCCTCTCAGTTTTCTGAAGAAAGTCTCGTCTACCTCATCCACCTGCTCTGGTGGTCTATAGCAGACACTAACCACAACATCACCTCTGTTTGCTCTCACCTCTAAACTTAACCCATAGACTCTCAACAGGCTTTTTTCCCTCTATATACTGGAGCTCTGAGTAATCATACTGCTCTCTTACATACAATGCAACTCGTCCTCCTTTTCTCCCCTGCCTGTTCTTCCTGAACAGTTTATACCTTCCATGACAGTGCTCCACTCATGCGAGTCATCCCACCAAGTCTCCGTTATTCCAATCAAATCATAGTTCTTTGACTGGGCCAGGGCTTCTAACTCTTCCTGTTTGTTTCCCAGGCTTCTCACATTAGTGTACAAACGCCTTAGATAACCAGTTGATTGCCCTACCTTCTCCATTTGAATTAGGGGTCCTCCTTTGTTGCTCGTTCCTCCTTGTGTTTCTTCCTAGTATCCAACTTCCCCACTTACCACAGGTCTTTGGTCACCATCCCCCAACGAACCTAGTTTAAAGCCCTCCTCACTAGGTTTTCAAGCCTGCCTGCGAAGATGCTCTTTCCTCTCTTGGTTAGGTGGATCCCATCTCTTCCTAACAATCCTTGTGCCCGGAACAGAGTCCCATGGTCGAAGAAACCAAAGCCCTCTCTCCGACACCACCTGCGCAACCATGCAGAAGAGCCTGGCACGCACCTTCCCCACGTCCCACCATCGCCGCGCCGAGGGAAATGCAGGCCGCTGCCCCTCCCATGCCAGCCAGAACTCCTGGAAGGACACCACGAAGCCCACGTCCTCCAGCAGGCTATTGTTAAAGTGCCAGTAGGCCAGCCCCAGCCGCTCCGCACTGAGAGAGGCTTTCACAGCCACCAGATAGTGGTCCATGCATGGGGCTGGCCAAACACTGGAGGAGTGGGCTCGTGCCAGGTGGAAATGGGGTAGGTATATGCGGTCCAACTTGGAGTGGTGCGACCGATCCTCCTCCACCTGGACGTAGGTGAAGGTAGTGGTGTTGTCCCGGTGGTGGTCATGTCACACATCCACCAGGGAGTGGTGGTCTATTATCTCCCTGAGGATGCCTGCTGCGGCCTGGCAGTTCTCGACTCCTGAGCGATCCTGGTCCTCAAGGGTGGCATTGAAGTCCCCGCCCAGGACCAAGCACTCGCGAGGATCCAGGGTGCCGAGGAAGGTGGCCACCAGCCGGTAAAAATGACCCGGTCTGGGGCTCCGGTCGGGGTGTAGACTTTGACCAAGTTCAACATCAGACCCTCCATGTGGGCCTGGATGTGCAGCAGGCAACCAAGGACAACCTCAGAGACCCCCAGCACATTGGGCCATAGCGCAGGGGAGAACAGGGTGACCGCCCAGACGAGCGAGCGCTGAGGTGGCTGAAAAACACCCCGTCCCCCCACTCCAGCTGCCAGCCAGCCTCGACGGCCAGAGTTGTGTGGGTCTCCTGCAGGAAAACCACCGAGTACCCCCTCTCCCGAAGGAAGGAGAGCACCCGGGTCCTGCGGAGACCCACTCTACAGCCCCGGGCGTTTAATGTCGCCATGGTTGTGTATTTCATGATGAGGGCTGGGGTGGATCCTGGCAGGCAGGGTAATCGTCGGCTCCCTGCAACAGGCCGTTCCCTGACCCAAAGGCCAGGAGAGCGTCACAGAACTTGCGGGCCTGGTGGTAGGCCGCGATGTCCTGCCTCTTGGTCCCTCTCCCCTCCTGCAAAAGGGCCCTTGTGGCCTCGAGCATATGGTTGAAGCTCCCCCAGTGCCAAAGGGTGAGCTGCACCTTATCCTTAGCCCTGCGGGTGTCCGCGAGGAACTGGCGCAGCTCGGCCTTCAGCGCCAAGGGGCTCGGGGCAGCGGGGTTTTCTTCCATCTGGGCCCGTGGATGGACCCCACGGGCCACGGAGACGGGCAAGCAGCCATCCGATTCCCGGCACACTGCCAAATATGATAGCGCCGCGCTCCCCATCTCCATCCCCGGTGAGGAAGGGGGCAGCAGAGGGAACAGGGCAGCCCCTAGGGAACACAAAAACCACCCCCTGAGGGCCACTCGCTTCTAGTGGGAAAGAGACGATCCCCATGGGGGTGGCAATAAGAGTGGGATGGGGGCGCGGTGGAGGGGAACCAGGCATCGTGACGGGGATGAAACGGGGAGTAGGGTCGGGATCGGACAACGGGTCGGGAACGGAAGTGGGGATGAGGGTGATGGTGGGAGCAGGACCAGGAATGGGAATGGAGCGGGGGTTGGGGCCGGGATCATGAATATGGGTGGGATCAGGACTGAGGGTATAGATGGGAACGGGGGGAGGATTGGGACAGGGAAGGGGACCAGAGGTTCCGATGGGGGCAAGGGGATGGTCCCCCAGGTCTGTGGCACCGGGCTGCGGTGCCTCCAGAACGGGGTCGGGGGTTGAGGGGATTGATGTGGGGAGGGGGCCCATGCCGACGCTGATGCCGGGCTCGGATGGCTGAGTGGAACTTTTGTCCAAAGCTACAGCATTGGTTGGGGTGATGTTGATTGCCGGGCCCCCAGCAGGGAGGGAAAGTGACCGCTCTGCCTCAAGGGTGGAGGGAATGCCCACAAGCCCTGGACCCGGCCGCTCGGCACCAGCCATCGTCCCTCTGGGTACGTCTAGACTACAGGCTTTTGTCGACAGAAGTTTTATCGACAGATACTGTCGACAAAGCGTCTCTCGACAAAGAGCGTCTAGACTACATCCAGTTCTAGACTACATCCAGAGTGTAGACGCAAAGGACAGTGTAGATGCAATAACGCCTTCTGTCGACAGAACTCTGTCGACAAAAGGCGTTATTCCTCGTAGAATGAAGTTTACAGCCGTTGACAAAACTGCTGAGTTCTGTTGATGTTATGTCGACAGAACTCAGCGGCAGTGTAGACACAGGTATAGTTTTGTCGACAAAAGTCCACTTTTGTTGACAAAACCCTATAGTCTAGACACACCCTCTGGGCTCAGCGGCCTCAGACGAGGTGCCTAAAATGGCTGGGCCAACGGGCAGCACTAGGAACGCCCCGAGGTTGAAAACAGAGGCATGGGGGAGGGAGGAGGAGGAGGAGGGGGCGGCGCAACTGAGTCACTGCCCAGACTGAGGCCCGTTGGCAAGGGGTCATCCTCCCCCTGAGCGAGCGGGGTCAGACCCAGGGCCTCAATCTCCTCGATGATAGAGCTGAAATCCACCCCCACGACCCCAGGGTCCTCCATTCCCGCTGCCAAGGCACCAATTGCCTCAGCGGTGATGACGGGGGGCACAGACGGTAAAAGGGATGGGGAAGCTCCATCTGAGGCCTCTCCGGGGGTGGGCTCCGCAGGGGGGACAGCACCATCCCCCCCTCACTGCCATGGCATCCTCGGCTGGCACCTCCTGCTGGCGCTCATCGGGGGCATTGTTGGTAGCACTGGCCCCCCTCGGTATTTTTCAGAGGGGGGCCTTCCCACCCTCCTCATCAGAGTGGGGAGATCGAGCCCACACACTGTGGGCTCTGCGCTTCCCCCAAAGGAGCGTCCAGCCCTCTGAGGTCAAGGTGGAGGGCTGGTCAGCAGGGGCAGGGCCAGGAAGTGCATATGGTGTTCGGGGGGAGGCGGTCTGGGAAGCAAGGGAGGAACAGCGGGGGGTAGGGAAACCTCCCCCTGGGGTAAGCCCTCTCCCTCGCATGGTGACAACTGTGCCATCCTCTCCTCCTCGGGCCCCACCAAATCTGGTTGTACGGAGGCAGGGCCCACCTGCTCGCTCCAGCACGCTGGGGGGCGGGGGGGGGGCGCCTCCAGCACCCAAGCAGAGCCATTGCTAGGAGGAGGAGGGGCAGCCACTGAGGCCGGACTACCAGGGGGGCCGGCAGTGTCAGGGCTGGCACCCTCCCGGGCCCTGGGGGGTCTGGACGCCTCCTCCGACCAGGCCAGAGGGCAGTCCCTCTGGACGTGCCCCATCGCCCGGCAGAGGAAGCACCGGGTCTCCCCCGAGGAGTAATGAAACCAGTAAAGGGCCCCCTGGTAGGGCACCAGGAAGGACCCCTCCAGTGCCACCCCATCACGTGCCACCGGCAGCATTTGTAACTACACCTGCTGGTGGAATGACAAAACGTGACGGAGGGTAGGGTCCTTGCAGACCAACGGGAGAGGGCTGATGGTGGAAATTGGTTTCCCCAGGGAGGAGAGGACAGGTAACAGGGCAGCATTGGGGAGGAAGGGCGGGACAGAGGTTAACACCACCCATACGCCCAGGTCCTCCAACCCTATGGCCAATGAGCCCGTCAACCCTATGGTCCCCCCATTGTCACTGGCCCTGAAGACCACTGCGGCTGACCTCCCGACCCCCACCGCCAGGCCCCTCTCCACCGCCTCCTGGGCGGTGGCCTCCGAGGCAAGGAAGGATAACACCTTCCCGAACAGCTTGGAGGCCGCCACCACGGCCGCGGGCCCCACCACACATGCCAACACTCTCACGTAGGTCTCCACGTGGGGCGAGGCCGACACCAGGAGACAACGGACCCCGTGCCTCCTGGTCAGGGTGGGGAAGGGGCCCTGGCCACCAGGGATGGAGCTGGAGGCAGAGATCAGGTCAGAAAATGTGATGGCACACGCGGGGGTGGGGGGTGGCAGCAGCAGCCACTTGGGCGTACGCTCTTGGGGCTGTGGATGGAATGCCCCCAGAGCTGGTGGGGGGAACGGCAGGGGAAGGAGGGGTCACGGCGGATGTTGGGGCCACAGTAGGCACTGCGGCCTCAGCTGCGGGAGATTTGGCCTTCGGGGTCGAGCCTTTGCCCTTCTTCTTCCCCTGGCCCTTCTTACCGGCCGAGGTGGAAGCCCCTCCAGAGTCAGGGGGTGGTGTTGGCGGTGGCAGTGGCGGGGCCCGGACTGGGGGTCGGGAGGTCAGCCGCAGCGGTCTTCGGGGCCAGTGACAATGGGGGGACCATAGGGTTGACGGGCTCGGAGGCGGGGGCAAGGGTCTCCTCCATCATAAGGAGGGGTTGCAGGAGGCGCAAATGGCAACCGAGGGAAAGGGGCAGCAACCACTCCTCCCTGCTTAGCTAAAGGCAGAGAACATAATAACATAAGAATGGCTGTACTGGATCAGACCAAAGGCCCATCCAGCCCAGTATCCTGTCTGCCGACAGTGGCCAATGCCAGGTGCCCAGAGGGAGGGGACACAACAGGGAATCCTCACGTGATCCCTCCCCTGTTGCCCACCTCCAGAGAAACAGAGGCTAGGGACACCATTCCTACCTATCCTGGCTAATAGCCATTGATGGTGGAGGGCACTAGAGAGAGGGGCAGGGACACGGGGGGGCAGGTATGACTGGGAAGTTGGGGAAAGCAACCACTCCTTCCTGCAGGGCTGGAGCCAGAATGGGAGGGCACTGGGAAAAGGGGCAGGGACGCGAGGGGAGGGGGGATAGGGAAAGCAACCACTCCCTCCTATTGCATTGTTTGTAGGGAGGGAGGGCACTAGCAGGGGAAGGGTGTGGATGGAAAACTGAGGAAAAGGGGGGCTGTCGACCACTCCTCCCTGCAAGGCTGGAGGCAAAGGAGGAGGGTACCAGAGAGAGGGGTAGGGTCGCAAGTGGAGGGGGCGTTGCGATGCGGGGGGGAGGAGGGGATGGGGAAGCAACCACTCGCTCCCGCTGGATGATTTTCAGGGAGTGAGGGCGCTAGCAGAGGCAGGGTGCAAATGGGGAACCGAGGGGATTGGGAGCCAGCAACCACTCCTCCCTGCAAGGCTGGAGGCAGAGGAGGAGGGCACTGGCAGGATGGAACAGGGCACGAGGTTACAGGTGCAGGGCGGGGGCTGGCTCCTGTGGCTGCACTGGGGCAAAGGGAAAACTATGGGGCCATTAAGGAGGGTGCAGTGTACGGGGGGGCGGGTACTAACTAAAAAGGGAGAGAAGGGATACAAGTGCTCTGGGAGGGGACCAGGGCGCACTCGGCATTGGTGGGGACTGATGGGAGGCCGGGGGAAGGAAGTAAATACTGGGTAAGTAGGGGGCAAGGCAGGGGAAAGCAGTTGCTGGGAGGCCGGGGCAAACACCACAGCAGGCTGACTGGGGCAGGGCAGGCAAGGGAGCTGTGTGGAGGTCAGGTGGGGCAGGCAAACAAAAAAACAAACTTGGTGGGGCTGGTAAGCAAACCAACTCTCAGGAAGGGAGGGAAAAACAAACTGGGCAGGCAGCAGGGAGGGAGGCAAACTGCTGTGGTGGGGGACAAGGGGGGTAAGCAGGGGTGAGGGAGGCCCCCCAGACAAATGCAGCTGAGGGAGAGGGGCCAAGTCCAGGGGGAGTGCACCCACGAGTGCTTGTGGGGGCTCAGTCCCTTGTCTGCTGCTGTGGAATAACAGTCCCAGCTATAGATGTGGGCAAAGCAGCCATCCCCTGTCGAGGGGCGAAGAAAAAGTCCAGGTGTTTACGGGTTGGTGGAGGGGGTGGTGGCAGTAGGAAGTGGGGGGCAGCTGGACGATGGGGAGGGATCCACACCTCTCCCCCAGCCCCCCTCTCAGCAACTCAGTTCACCCCACCCCCAGGAGCACAGATGGTAAAAGGCTTAGTCCAAACAAACCCCCTCCACAAGCCCAGGCAGTGGCTTCTCCTCTTCTTCCTCCTTGATGGTGTCACAGCAGCAGTGGGTGAGTGGCAGCCAACCAAGGCGGGGGGATCCCAAACAACAGGTGCTGGTGGTGATGGTGGTGGGGTCTCCTTCACCTCTCCCTCTGGACGGGGGGGCAGGCCGGCAGGCCCCCCCCCGCCCAGATGGCAGCAGTGGTGGTGGAAAGCAGCAGCGGCAGTCCTCAGGGGGAAAGGTCCAGCAGGGGCCTTGGCAGGCAGGTGGCCACAGGGGAGGGCAGGGTGGGGAGAGCTCCAGCTGGTGTGGGAGTAGCAGCAGGAGCTGGACGGGGGGAGGTATGTCTAGACTACACACCTCTTTCGACAGAGGGATGTAAATTAGATATATCGAAATTGCAAATGAAGCCGGGATTTGAATTTCCCGTGTTTCATTTGCATAATCGCATCACGGTGGTTTTTTTAAAAAACACTATTTTGAAAGTAAAACTGTGGTCTAGACGCAGTTCTTTCGACAAGAAAAGACTTTTTCGAAAGATCCTGTACTCCTCAGAAAATGAGGTTTAGTGGATCTTTTGAAAAAGCCACCTTTATGCCTCATGAAACGAGGCTTACAAGATCTGCTGACAAAGGGTTCTGGGGTCGGCAGATCCCCATCTAGACTGCCGCGCTGTGCCGACAAACAGCTGATTGGCACAGCGTGGCGGCCATTTTGATTTAAATGAAGCAGCCATTATTTAAATTGCAGCTTCATTTCCCTTTGTCGAGTAAACTAATCTACATGGCTCCGTCGACGGAGCCATGTAGTCTAGACGTACCTAGGGAGTCTGGCGCACCAGGCAGAGGCTGCTGCAGAACTTTTACTGGCCTGGGGTCTTTGACACTGTCCACCAATACTGCAGGGCCTGTGACCCTTGCCAGAGGAGTGGGAAGGCCCAGGATAAGCATAAAGCAGCTTTGAGGCCCCTGCCCATCATTGAGGAGCCATTCCAGAAGGTGGCTGTGATGGTTCCCCCCCCCCCATGCTTTGTGAAATGGACTTATGGACATAAATATAAATAACTCAAAGGTGCTTTGGACTAATTGCTTCATGTAACCTGTCAATCTTGATGTCATAATCCGCTGGATCTGTTTATCTTACTTTGGTGTATGTATCACTCGTGTGCAAAATTAGACATGCAGGCTAAATCTACACTGGCAGCTTCTTGCGGAAGAACAGCCGTTCTTCCGCAAAAAACTTGCCGGCTGTCTACACTGCACGCAGCGTTGTTCCAGAAGTAAATTTACAGTACAGCGTTGTAAAACAGGGCTTCTTCCGAAGAGTTATTCTTCTCCCACGAGGAATAAGCCTCTTGCAAGAGCTCTTCCAGAAGAGGCCAGTGTAGACAGGCAACATGAATTTCTTGCGCAAGAAGCCCCTATGGTTAAAATGGCCATCAGAGCTTTCTTGCGCAAGAGAGCATCTACACTGCCATGGATGCTTTTGCGCAAAAGCACATGGCAGTGTAGACACTCTCTTGTGGACGAGTTTTTGCACAAGAACTCTTCCACAAAAGAGTTCTTCCGCAAGAAGCTGCCAGTGTAGACGTAGCCGCAGAGTAGAGAATACTTTGTTTTTTAAATGTGAAAATGGAAAGCCATCAAGGGTAATTCCAGGGCTGGGAGGCCTCAATGTCTGGACAATCATATGCAAATAGCCTTTTGTCCTTAAGTCTTATCAGTGGTTGGTAGGGAGCAAGCTGGGTGACTCACCAGGCAATAAGGGAATTCTATAAAAAAGAATAGGAAAGTAGGAGTCTTTTGTCTTTGGCTGGCACACTCTGGAGAGTGAACCAGAGACCCCAGGGGAAGTGGAGTTTTCCCTGGTTTGTTCCAGCTGTGCCTTCAAAAACAGTTTTAGGGTGAGTTTGTATTGCGGATTTTAGTGTTAAAATTAGCTAAGCATTTTCTGTTACTTTTGATTTGTAATCTACTTTGCTCTGCCTGTTCTCACTTATTACCACTAAATTCCACTTAATAAAATCACTTTTACTTACTATCAAGCCCAGTGTAAATAACTGTTACCTGGGGGAGCAACCAGTGTGTACATTCCCCCTTTCATTGTTAAAGGGGGCTTGCCTAAATAATTCATTGGAGTTTGACCCAATTGGAGAGTGGTATCCCAGGAAGCTGGGCCCTAAACTGCACTCTCCTTGAACCTGTGTCTGTACTGCTTCTCGGGGTGATCTCAGCTCGGGGGCTTGGCTGGGGAGACCAGTGGATCTGGTCCAGCAGGACGGAGCAGTGAGAAGCCCCAGAGAGCAGGAAGGCGAGTGGCAGTGGCTGTATCAGCACTCCGGGGGGCACCACCAAGGGGTCTTCTGTGACCTCACCCCGTCACAGTGGCAATAGTAGGGTCCCTCAGCAGAGCAACCCAAACTGGAAAGAAATACACCTCGGTGGTGGTGGATGTCGCTACTCGCTACCCTGAAGAACAACAAGAATCCTGTGGCACCTTATAGACTAACATGCTCCAATAAATCTATAAGGTGCCACAGGACTTCTCATTGTTTATGCAGATTCAGACTAACATGGCTACCCCTCTGATACTTGTACCCAGAAGAAGTAGCTCTGTCCTCTATCGAGGCAGACACTGTGGCCAATGCATTGCTCACCACTTTCAGCGGGGTGGGGTTCCCCAAGGAGGTCCTTTACTGACCAGGGGTCCAACTTCATGTCAGCCCTGCTCCAATGCTTGTGGGAGAAGTGTGGGGTCTGGCAGGCCTGGGCCTTGGCATATCATCCTCAGTCCAACGGGCTAGTGGAGAGGTTTAGTGGGATGCTAAAGTGAATGCTGAAAACCTTTATGGACCAGCACCCACAGGACTGTTTGCACACAGGGAAGTGCCCCAGGTATCCATGAGGTTCTTTCCATTTGAGTTGCTGTACGGGAGAAAGGTGAGGGGGGCCCTAGACCTGATGAGGGATGAATGGGAGGGGGAAGGCCTCTCCAGATGGAGAATCGGTGATGGAGTATGTACTGACCTTCTGGGAAAAGCTTGCTGAGCTCATGGGCCTGGCCAGGGACAACCTAGCCAGGGTACAGAAGAGGCAGAAAGCCTGGTATGACTGCTCTGCATGTGCCTGTTCCTATGCCACCGGGGATCAATTGATGCTTCTCATCCCAGTGAGGAATAACATGCTGCAAGCAGCCTGGGATAGCCCCTTCAAGGTCGTCAGACAGGTAAATGAGGTAAACTATGTGGTGGAACTGTCCAACCAGGTGCACAGCCAGCAGGTGTACCATGTCAACATGATGAAGCCGTACTGGGACAGGGAGAGGTTGGTGCTGGCCATGTGTGGGCAGTGGGAGGAGGGGGGGGAGGATCCTCTGGTGGATATCCCACCAGAGACTGAGGCTGACACCTCACTGGAATTAATTCCCCTCGCTAACCAGTTAACTCCTGCACAGCAGATGGAGATCAGAGAAGTGCTGTGTTCCTACCAGCAGCTGTTCTCTTCCGAGCCTGGGCTCATTAACCTGGCTGTGCACTGGGTGGAGACCGGAGCCCATCCCCCCCCCATCAGGTGTATCCCATTTAGGGTCACTGGGAAAGCAGCCCAGGACCTGGAGAGAGGACCAGGACATGCTGTCTCTAGGGGTGATTCAGCCATCCTCCAGCCCTTGGGTTTCCCCCATGGTGTTGGCCCCCAAGAAGGATGGGACAATACATTTCTGCGTGGACTACTGGAAACTCAGTGCCATCACCATGTCCAATGCCTACCCCATGCCTAGGACTGATGAGATCCTAGATAAGTTGGGGGGAGCCTAGTTCCTCACGACTATGGATCTCACCAAAGGGTATTGGCAGGGCTCTTGGACCCAGAGGCCGGGGTGAAGTCTGCCTTCCCTACCCCAATAGGGCTTTTTGAGTTTCTGGTCCTTCCTTTTGGCCTCAAGGGGGCACCTGCTACCTTCCAGTACCTGGTGGATCAGTTATTGAGGGGGATGGAGAACTTTCTGGCTTATATGGAGGATATCTGTGTCTTTAGCCTGACCTGGGAGGACCATGTGTCCCAGGTGAAGAGGGTGTTGGGTTGTCTCCAGTATGCTGCACTGACCATAAAAGCTGGAAAGTGCAGGGTAGGGATGGCAGAAGTGTCATATCTGGGCCACAAAGTGGGGAGCAGCTGCCTGAAGCCAGAGACGGCTAAAGTGGAAGCCACCAGGGACTGGCCGACTCCCCAGACTAAGAAGCAGGTCCAGGCTTTCATTGGGATGGGGGGGAGGGGTACTACCAGAGGTTTGTGCCCCATTTCAGCGCCCTGGCTGCTCCCCTGACAGAGCTGTCTAGGAAGGGCCACCCAAAAGAGGCCCTCATCCAAGGCCCAGTGCTGGTCAACCCGGACTTTAGCAAACCCTTTCTGATGTTCACTGATGCCTCAGACGCTGGGCTGGGTGCGGGGCTGATGCAAACTGACTCTAATGGGGAGAGACACCCCATCGTGTACCTGAGCAAGAAGCTGCAGCCCCGGGAGCAGTACTATACAGCCATAGAGAAGGAATGTCCGGCCTTGTTGTGGGCCCTTCAAAAGCTGCTGCCCTATCTATTTAGGCGGCGCTTCACCGTGTACACTGACCACTCTTCCCTGACCTGGCTGCACCAATGAGAGGGGCCAGTGCCAAGCTCCTAAGATAGAGCTTGGTCCTGCAGGACTACGACATGGACGTGGGTCTGTGTTAAGGGGAGTACCAATGTCATAGCTGACGCTATGACGCTATCCCAGAGTGGGGGCTTCCCCATGTTGCTGGCTAGGTGACCCTGCTCAGTTTGGTCTTGAAAGGGGGAGAGATGTGAGGAAGTGGGGAGTTTTGGGGGGTTGCAGGCAGAGGGTGGCACTCAGGGTGTTACTGGTTTAATGAGGTGAGGGGAGAGGGAGTTTGTTGTTACATGGAACAGCACAAAACTGGAGACACCTGCGACTGGTGACTGGGAGACCCAACTCAGATGGCACAGCCAGTTCTGGCCAGAGGGAGGACAATGGCCTGCAGAGAGGAGACCTCAGTGACCTGCCCAGCTGGTTCCAGCCATGGGAGAGCAATGGATGGAGAAGAGGCGGAGAAGAGGGGCCCAGGCAACCCTGTTTACCTGGATGGAAGACAAAGGACAGGGGAGGGACTGCTGTAGGGGATATTGGAGGCTCAGCTGGAAGAAGGGGTTTTTCTGAACTGGACAGTGAGAGAGCAGGCAGAGCCCACCTGGCTGCAGGGGAGACTCAGACATGCGGGGCTGAGGGAGGCCAGGCCTACAGGCCTGAGAGATCCTTTGCTGTGTTCAAAGCTCAATAAACCCTTCTGTTTTGTGCTGGGGCTCACAGCAGAGGTAGGCCTACTGAAGGCCCTGAGAGGCACCATCCCGGGGAGGACACCTAGCAGAGAGCGGACTCCCTGAGTCAGGGCTGTCGCACTGCTGACGCACTGGAGTGGACTCCTCGAGAAGGGGCTGTCACACTGAAGGGGGGTTCTGCTTGGGGACTGGCGGGCCAAGTGTGGGCACGACCTATGAGACTGTGACAGGGGGTCCCAACACTGCAGTGTCAAGGGGAATCCTCCATGACTGTGAGGCTCTTCCTGCTCTCCCTTGAGCTGGCACATGTTAAACAAAAACTATCAAAGCCTGGCACGAGGCCTGGCATCATATGTAATCTCAGTTAATCCTCTGAACAGGAGAACCAGCAGCTTGTCAATGAAATTCACGGACAATACTCAACTGGGAAGAGTTACAAATACCAATGAGGACAAAGAAATAATTTAACAGGACCTGGAAAGATTAGGAACATGGCAGCAAATAACAAAGCGATTAATCTTGGAAACAATGCAGCTAGTACACCTGCAGGGAAGTAATTCTAAAGAGATAAGTTGTCTTGATGGAAGAGGTGTAGTAGGGACAGCAACTAGGATCTGTCCTACACTTAATAAAATAGGTCAACTGAGCTATGGCACTTAGGGGTGTGAAAATTCACACTCTTGAGCCTTGTGGTGATACAACCTAATTTCTGGTGTAGATACAGCTTAGGGTGCATCTACACCGCAGGGCTTAACTCAAAATAAGCTACGCGAAATGAGCTACGTCAATTGCGTATCTTATTTCGAAATAGCTTATTTAGAAATAGGGAGCATCTACACAGGACTTATTTCGAAATGGAGCACTCTTCCTCCGACTTCCCTTACTCCTCGTACAATGAGGGTTACAGGAGTCAGAGTAAGAAGTCCTCCATCTTTACAGTATTTTGACACTATTTTGAAATAACTGCCTGCTGTGTAGACGCGGACTAAGTTATTTTGCAATAGTGCTAGTTATTTCCAAATAGTGTTGCAATGTAGACGTACCCTCCCTGAATAGAAGGATACTTCTGTCAATTTACCTACTACCCAGGGAGCTGCATTACTTACCTGCTGAGAAGAGCTACTTGCACAGGGCTGGGCAAAATGCAGGCTGAATCTGGCCTGCCAAACCACCAGATCCAGCCTGCAGGAGCCTCAGCCACCTCCCTGACTACCCCGCCCCTGTTTGGCACTCAGAAAAGCCAGTGGCAGGGCCCTGCATCCGGCTCTGAATGCTGACAGCCTGGGCAACGGGGGAGAGGCTTCTCCTGCTGTCTCCGCCTGTGATGGGGTGTACCAACCCCGTACTGGCCAGGGGGGTGGAGGACAGGCTTATTGGGTGGAGAAGGCCCCTCCCCCAAAGCCTTGCTGGGCATGTTCACACTGCAACCCTAGTATAAAAGCCAGAGAAGCTGATCAGTTGGGGCTAGCCACCAGGGGAAGGGGGGGGGAGGTGGAAGGAGCTCCTGCCCTAACCCAGGAGGAGCAGCCTGAGCCAGAGGGAGCTGCAGCCAGCGGAGCCACAGCTGAAGGAGCAGCTGCCCGAGGAGCAGCAACTGAAAGAGCGGCAGCCCATGGAGCAGCAGCGGGGGGAGCAGCAGCCTGCAGAGTGGCAGCCTGATGCCAAACCACGCCCTACACAGCTAGACAGAGGTAGGAAGCAGCCCAGGGCAGGGAGCCAAGAGGCGGCCCAGTGAGCTTGGCACGTTTCAGAAGGATTCCCTGCTGAGCTGGTGGTTGGGAGCACGCCTACCACCAATAGGGCCCTGGGCTGGGGCCTGGTGGAGAGGGTGGTCCTGGGCCCCCCTACCCCCACCCCTGTGACCCCAAGGAGGAGGAGCACTGACTCTGGGAGTGACTGGGCCACCGGGCCTGACCCTGGGAGTGACTGGGCCACCAGGGACTATTGGTGAGGGGTCAGTTTGTGGGATGTCACCCCTTGGAAGAGGCATGGGGCAGGAGGCCCCGTCACACCACCCCCAGTAGCTCCCATTGGCCAGTTTCCAGCCAATAGCAGCTGCCTGTTTGCAGGACAGGCAGCATGTGAAGTAACACTCCCCCCTCATCCCCTGGGGTCACAGCATTCAGTTCAGAACAGCAAACATGGCCCCTGCAGCTGCTCTGAGCACACGCAGGGGCATGGAAGGCAGAGAACCTTGCTAAGGAACCCAGGTAAGCATCTCCCAAGCCATCTCCTAAGCATCTCTCTCTGGCACCCCAGCCCCTCCCTCCCCCAACCCTCTGCCCCCCTCCTGCATCCCTACCCCATATAACCTAAACCTTCTGCACCCCCGCTCCAACACCCATACATATTCCCAGACCCTGCATCTGCTCCTGCGCTCCTGCCCCAGGTTACAACACCCTCCCAGACCCTACACTCCCTCCTCCTACACCCGTCCCCCAGGCCAGAATTCTTTCCTGCACCCAAAACCCCTCTCAGACCCTGCACCCGAATCCCCTGTCCCAGGTCACAGCCCAAAACTCTGCACCTGTACCCCCAGGTCACAATCCCCTCCCAAACTTTTTGCAGCCGACTGGGGGTCCAAGGATGGGGAGGCTGGGGGGGCACGCGGATCAGGGGCCCGATAACAAGGGATGGAGGGTTTGCAGGAAGGAAGGGGCAGGGCATACCCTCTCGCAGGGACTGCTGCAGGAAATCAAGAGCGGGCCACGGCAAAGCCGCCTTCACCTCCTGGAGTAGGCGCAGGGGGGTTCGGAGGGTGCAGAGCCCCGTGCGCGGAGCAAGCGCCCGGGGGTCCACCTAGTCCCCCCTGTCGTAGTCCAGGAGGTCTCCGACCTTGGTGCTTGCTGCCAGGATGAGCGTCCGGTGCACCAAGGGAGCCTCCACCACCTGCACACACAAGGCTGGATTGTGGAGCAGGGGCTCCGCGAGGAGGTCTGCTCCCTCGGTGGCCACAACGGACCTGGTCGCTGAGAACAGCTTCCAGGTCTGGAGGAGTTCCTGGTAGAATTCCGGCAGCTCTGAGAGGTCTCGCGGAAGACCCCTCGGGTGGATAAAAAAGAGCTGCTGGTCGTATCGGAGCCCTCGGAGGCGGCGGAGGAAGGCGCACCCCAAAGGTGCTCCATGCCGGACTACCTGCACTAAAGAGGAGTCTCTGCAGGGCCTGGAGGCGGAAGGTCCGGACCTGGCTGCGCATGCAGACCAGGCCCTGGCCCCCCTCCTCCAGGGGGAGAGACAAGACCCCTGCAGAGACCCAGTGCAGCTGTCCTCTGGAGCTTGGCCAGGACCTCCGGGGCCGGCCTCAGGGTTGTTGAGCCGGTGCCAGAGCATGGACAGGACCAGCTGATTTAGCACCAGTGCCCTCCCGCGAAGAGAGACACTGGAGCAGTCCTGCCCACCTCCACAGCCGCTCACCCACCCTGGCCTCCAAACCTTGCCAGTTTTCCGGCGGAGAAGGATGCGTGGCGGATAAATAGCGCCCAGATAGAGCAGCGGACCCGCGCCCCACCTGATGGCCTGAACCGTGGGTGGGAGGAGCCGGTCCGACACCCGTCCCCGACCACCAGGCCAGAGCTCTTGACCCAGTGGACCCGGGTGGAGGAGGCCACCGAGTAGATGGCTTGGCAGGCCTCCACCCGTGCCAGGTCGCCCGGGTCCTGGACCACAAGGAGCACGTCATCGGCGTATGCCGACAGGACCAGCTGCAGCTCCGGCTCCCAGAGCACCAACCCCGTCAACCTCCTACGGAGGAGACAGAGGAAGGGCTCGATCGCCAGAGCGTACAGCTGGCCCGACAGCGGACACCCCTGACGTACTCCCGCCCGAAGCTGCGGCTCGGTCAGGGTCAGTTGAGCCTGACCAAACACTCCACAAGGCGTACAGCACCGGAGAAAACCCACAAAAGCGGGGCCCGAAGCCGAAGGCCTGCAGAGTGCCCAGGAGATACCCGTGGTCCATCCTGTCGAACGCCTTCTCCTGGTCCAGGGACAGGAGGGCGAACGACAAACCGTCCCTACACCCAAGCTCTAAGAGATCCCGGACCAAATACAAGTTGTCAAAAATACTACGGCCCGGGACGGTGTAGGTCTGGTCGGGATGGATCACGTCCGCCAGCACGGACCGCAGTCGCAGCGAGATGGCTTTTGCTATGACCTTGTAGTCCATGCTAAGGAGCGAGACAGGACGCCAGTTCCGAAGGTCGCGGAGGTCCCCCTCTTCGGCAATAAGGCGAGCACGGCTCACCTGCATGAGAGAGGAGGACCCGCTCTCAAGGACTCGGCCCAGACGGTGAGGTCTGGGCCGAGGCGTCCCAGAACACGGTAGAACTCCACGGTCAGCCCGTCCATGCCGGGGTTTTATTGTTGGGCATGAGATGGAGGGCTTCCGAGAACTCGGCCAGAGTCAGAGGCAGCTCTAGCTGGTCTCGGTCGCCCGCGCTGACCGTCGGGAGCTCGGTCCAGAGCACCTTGCAGGCGTCGGCTTCGGTCGGATCCGGGGAGAACAAACTGGCGTAGAAGGCCCTGGCCCTTCCACGCATCTCCGCCGGATCCGTGAGGGGGGTGCCGTCCTCTGCTAAAAGGCAGGTGGCGTGCTTTTAGCCCCCTCCTTTTCTCCAGGGCATAGAAGAAGCGGGAGCGCGATCCATCTCCCGGAAGGAGCTGGATGCGGGGATCGAACAAAGGCGCCCGGGCCCTGTGATCTTCAGGGCCCGGAGCTCCTCCCCACTCTCCTGCGCCTGCAGAGGGTGGATCCTCGGGTGCGGACACCAGGCGCCTCTCAAGCTTCAAGACCTCCCGTTCCAACTGCTCTATCGCCGCATCCCTCCGCCGGCTGGCGCCCCGGGAGTAGTCGCGGCAGAAGAGCCGGCGCGCACCTTCCCCACGTCCCACCATCGCCGCGCCGAGGGAAAGGCGGGCCACTGCCCCTGCCAGGCCAGCCAGAACTCCCAGAAGGACACCACGAAGCCCACATCCTCCAGCAAGCTATTATTAAAATGCCAATAGGCCGGCCCCAGCCTCTCCGCACTAAGAGAGGCTTTCACGGCCACCAAATGGTGGTCCGTGAACGGGGCCGGCCAAATGCTGGAGAAGTGGGCTCACGCCAGATGGAACCTTGATATATAAATGCGATCCAACCAGGAGCGGCTCGACCGATCGTCCCCACCGGACGTAGGTGAAGGTGGTACTGTTGTCCGGGTGGTGGTCTCGCCAGGCGTCCACCAGGAGTGATGGTCACGATCTCCTGAGGCGTCCTGCTGCAGCCTGGCAGTTCGCGAGTCCTACGGTCCCGGTCGCCGAGGGTGGTGTTGAAATCCCGCCCAGGACCAGACACTCGCGAGGATCCAGGGTGCCGAGGAAGGTGGCCGCCTGCCGATAAAAGGTGACCTGGTCCGGGCTCGCGTGCAACAGGTGACCAGGTTCAACGCCAGCCCCTCCATGCGGGCCCAGACATGCAGCAGGCAGCCCGGGACAACCTCGGCAATCTCCAGCACCTCGGGCCGTAGGGCAGGGGAGAACAGGGTGACCACCCCGGCCGAGCGAGCGCCGAGGTGGCTAAAATGCACCCCGTCCCCCCACTCCAGCCGCCAGCCAGCCTCGATGGCTGGAGTCGTGTGGGTCTCCTGCAGGAAGATCACCGAGTACCCCCCTCCCGAAGGAAGGAGAGCACCCGGCTCCTGCGGAGACCCGCCCTACAGCCCCGGGCATTTAATGTTGCGATGGTGGTATACTTCATAGTGAGGGCTGGGGTGGATCCTCGAGGGCAGGGGGGTCGTTGGCCTCCCGCAGGCCCCGCAGCAGACCACACTCCACCCCGAAGGTCAGGAGCGCGTCTCGGAATCTGCGGTTCCAGCGGTAGGCCACGTCGTCCTGCCTATTGGTCCGTCTCCTCTCCTGCAAAAGGGCTCTTGTAGCCTGGAGGATAGAATGAAAGTCCCCCCCAGTGCTGGAGGGTGAGCTGCACCTTGCCCTTAGCCCCGCAGTTGTCTACGAGGAACTGGCGCAGCTCGACCCTCAGCACTGAGGGGGTACTGGGGTTCTCCTCCGTCCAGGCCCCCAGGTGGAGCTCGCGGGCCACGGAGACGGGCAAGCAGGGATCCGACCCCCGGTGCGGCGCCGACAGCGATGGCATCGCGCTGCCCGTCCCCAACCCCAGCAAGGGAGGGGGCGGTGGAGGGAACATGGCAGCCCCTAATGGGTTAGGGACCGGGGACACGAAAACCACCCCCTGGGGGCCGCCCACAGCGAACGGGAAGGAGACAGCCCCCGCGGGGGTGGCAATAAGAGTGGTTTGGGAGGACGGTGAAGGCGGGACAGGCAGCATGGTAGGGGGGTGGGCTCATGGCTGGATGATGGGTCCGGGGTGGAAAAAAGGGGAACGGCAGAGCAGTAGGAGAGGGATCAGGGACGGGAGGACTCGGGGCTGGAAATGGGTTCATAGAGGGCGGGATCAGGGCCAAGGGCGGAAACAGAGGTGAGGGGAGGATCGGGACATGGGAGGGGACCAGAATTTTGGGCACGGTCTGGGGAAGGATCCCCCGAGTTTGTGCCACTGGGCTGTGGCTCCTCCCGAATGGGGACCGGGGGGCAGGAGCGGGGAGGGGCCCACGCCAACACCGGGCTCAGGTGGTGGAGCAGCAACTACGACCACGGTGTCGGCCTGGGAGATGTTCTCTCCTGGGCCCCCACCGGGAAGGGGAGATGACCGCCCCGCCTCATTTGCGGGAGAGGGGGCGCCCCCAAGCTCTGGGCTAAGGGCTAAGGGCTCGGCGGCTTAAGCTCCGGCGCCCGAGTCGGCTGGGCCGATGGGTAACACCAGGGGCACCCCGAAAGTGAGGACGGGGTCGGCCACCTGGGGCATACGGGTGGGGAGAGGAGGGGGCGGCGCTACAGAGTCACCATGCAGCCCGAGGCCTGCTGGCGAAGGGTCGACCTCCCCCTGGCTAAGCGGGGTCAGACCCAGGGCCTCGATCTCCTCGAAGATGGAGCCAAGTTCCATCCCCTCGGCCCCGGTGGCTTCCCCGCCAGCCGCCGAGGCAACAATTACCTCGGCGGTGACGGCAGGGGGCTCAGCTGCTACCAGGGTCGGGGGAGCTCCACCCGAGGCCTCCTCACAAATGGGCTCCGCAGGGGGGACGACGCCATCCTCCCTCCCTGCCACGGCATCCTCGGCTGGCGCCTCCTGCTGGCACTCGCTGGGGGCATTCTCGGCTGTGCTGGCCCCCCTCGGGATCTTTCGGAGGGAGGCCTTCCCACCCTCCTCATCGGAGGAAGGAGATTGACCCCGTGAATGGCGGGCTCTGCGCTTCCCCCGGACGAGCGTCCAGCCCTCCGAGGTGGAGGTGGAGGGCTGGTCAGCAGGGGCAAGGCCAGGGGGCGCAGGTGGTCTTCGGAGGGGAGTTGAGGCAGGGGAGGGAGAGATGTTTTTCGGGGGGTGGTGGGGAGGCAAGGGAGGCAGAGAGAGGGGTAGGGAAACCTCCTCCTGGGGGGAGCCCTCTCCCTCACCTGGCACCAACCGCGCCACCCTCTCCTCCTCGGGCCCCACAGAGACAGATTGAGTAGAGGCGGGGCCCGCCTGCTCGCTCAGGCACGCCAAAGGGGGCACCTCCAGCACCCGAGCGGAGCCGTTGGTCGGAGGAGGGGCAGCCACGGAGGCCGGACTACCAGGGGGGCCGGTAATGTTGGGGCTGGCACCCTCCCGGGCCCTGGGGGGCCCGGACGCCTCCCCCGACCGGGCAAAGGGACAGTCCCTCCGGACGTGCCCCATCGCCCGGCAGAGTAAGCACCGGGCCTCTCCCGTTGAGTAGTGGACCCAGTAGAGGGGCCCCCTGGTAGGGCACCATAAAGGACCCCTCTAGTGCCACCCTGCCATGCGCTGCCGGCTGCAGCTGTACCTGCTGGAGGAAGGACAGGACGTGGCAGCGTGCGGGGTCCTTACAGGCCAACGGGAGAGGGCTGATGGTTGAAATAGGCCTCCCCAAGGTGGAGAGGGAAGGCAGCAGGGCGGCATTGGGGAGGAAGGGGCGGCGGAGGTGAGGACACCCGTATGCTCAGGTCCTCCAGCGGTTCGAGGGGCACGTGCACGCCCCCACCGCCAGGCCCCTCTCCACCGCCTCCTGGGCGGCGGCCTCCGAGGCAAGGAAGAACACAACCTTGCCGTACATTTTGGAGGCCGCCACCACGGTCGAGGCCCCCACCACCCTCGTCAAAGCCCGCACGTAGGTTTCGATGTGGGGTGAGGTGGCGACCAGGAGGCAGCGGACACCATGCCTCCTGGTCAGGGTGGGGAAGGGGCCCCGGCCACCAGGGATGGAGCTGGAGGCGGCAGTCGGGGCAGATGACACAGCACGTGGGGGGCAGCAGCAGCCACCTGGGCGCACGCTCTGGGGGCCGTGGGTGGATCACCCCCAGAGCCGGTGGGGGGAACAGCAGGGGAAGGAGGGGGTGCAGCAGATGGCGGGGCCACCTTGGGCAGGGTGGCCTCGGCCATGGGGTTTGAGCCTTCCTGTCCGGGCTTTTGCCCCTTTTCTTCCCCACGCTCTTTTTCCCGGCCGAGGTGGAGGCATCTCCCGAATTTGAGGGAGTGTCGGCCGTGGTAGCGGCGGAGCTCGGGCCGGGAGTCAGGAGGTCAGACGCAGCATTTTTTTGGGCCAGTGGCAGTGCGGGGACCACGGGACCAACAGAGGCAGGGGTTTCCTCCATCGTGGGGAGAGGGTGGAGGGAGGCACAGATGGCAGGGAGGGGGCCAAGGGTTAACCACTCTTCCCCACCAAACAGGAGGCAGGGGAGGAGGGCGTCAGTGGAGTGGGGGTCTGAAAAGAAGGAGGGGTACTGGTTTCAGGGAGGGACAACCTAAGCAGGGGGAAGGGTTAGCAGCTACTCCTCCCTGCCAAAGCTGTGGCAGAGGAGGAGGGCGCAAAGCGTGGGGCGGGGGAAAGGGAGGGTAAGGGTAAGGGGCTAGAGGAACAAGGGGAGGGGGAAGCAACCACTCCCTCCCGCTGAGTTGTTGGCAGGGAGGAGGCGCCAGCAGAGGAAGGGGTGTTTGTGGAAACCAAGGAAAGGGGAACTAGCAGCCACTCCTCCCGTAGGAATACTGCAGGGGAGGGGGCGCTAGAGGGAAGGGAAGGATGCGAGGTGGTGGGGAGGGTGGGGCACGATGGGGGTAGCCACTCCTCCGCAACTATTTGCGGGAGGAGAGCGCTAACAGGATAGGACGTGTAGTAAGTTGAGGTCAGTAACATGGAGTCAGCAGGCCTAAACAGAGGCCTGTAACATGAAAACAGCAACAGGCCTGCAATCTAGTGAGCAAGACTTTGGTTCAGTAACAGGAGCCAAGAAAGAGGCCGTGATAACTGTGTGATTGTGTAAGTTAGGACACAGGGCGGCAACTGAGAACAAACTGTAAGCCAAAGGAGTAATGTGGAACATCTTAGTAAGAAATGTCTTGGTACAAAGACTCCTAAAAACTAATGCACATACCAACCTAGGTTCAGGACCGGGTCGAAATTGACAGCATGAAGGATAGTAAGTAAGCCCCCCTTCCGTAAGGTGAGGGGTGGTATCTAGGCAACAGAGGGTGGCAACCTGCGTAAAGAAATGATGTAAGTTGTTTGTACCTGTCTATAAAGGACACATAAAGGGTGCTCTCCGGCCGACCTTGGGGCGCACTAGCGCCTGAGCGGCAGGTGTCATTGCCTGAACTTACAGAACACACAGTAAGCTTAACTTTGACTAACTGCTGTTAATATCTGTTATATGGCAATAGGCCTGCCCGGTGTTGGTACCTTGTCAACGCGGGCCATAGTGCCCAGTGGTGTAACATTGTACTGATCTCTGTTACCAACTGGTAGAGCTTCGCATTTGACAATAAACCTGCTCGATTGATTTCAAACCTTGCCTGCATCTGTCGTTTCTGGGGCCTCTCAGAGATCTCCTGTGTTGACCCAAGTGCACGGGGTCTAACACTCTAGATAAAGGGAGTACCGATTGTTACGCACACAGCCGAAAGTTTATTATCACCAACGGAGTAGAGGTCCTGTCAGGAGCGCACCAGGACGACCCTGACCAGACGACGCTGACACTGACAGTCCAGACCACCGAAGGTACCGAGGTACGAAAACACCGAGGTACGACGGGACGCAAGCGGGGGAACCGAAGGGATTTGAGGCCAGCAACCACTCCTCCCTGCAAGGCTGGAAGCAGAGGAGGAGGGCGCTGGCAGGGTGGGCAGGGGACAAAGTAACAGGCGCAGGGCGGGGGCCGGCTCCTCCGGCTGCACTGAGTTACAAGGGGGAAGCTATGGGGTCAATGAGGGGGGTGCAGTGTACAGGGGGGCCAACTAAAAGGGGAGGGGTAGGGCACAAGCGCTCGGGGGGAGCGGTAGGGAGTGTCCAGGACAGGTAGGGCAGTGCCACAAGGCTAGCAGGAGGCTGGGGAGGAAGGAGATACTGGGAGAGATGGGGCAGAATAAGGCAAGACAGCAGCTGCTAGGGGCGGGGCACGCACACTAACAAACTAACAGGGGCAAACGTTGGGTTGGGCGTGGTGGGTGAGCAACCTTAGGGAGGGAGGAAAAACAACTGGACTAGCAGGGCGGGGCAGGAAGTGGGGAGGGAGACAAGCTCCTGTGGTAGGATGGGGTGAGCAGGGGTGAGGAGGGCCCCCCAGCCAAACGTAGCTGAGGGAGGGGGGCCAGGTCCAAGGGGTGGGGAGGGAGAACACCCACGAGCGCTTGTGGGGCTCGACCTCGCCCACCGCTGCTGCAGCTCAGTCCCAGGTGGCAGGTGGAGCAGCAAGCCCCGTCAAGGGGAGAAGAGAAAGTCCAGGTGGTGAGGGGTGGTGGAGGGGCATTGGGGGTGGTGGCAGCGGGGGCTCTGAGCCTCTTCCCCTGCCCCCCCTTTTTAACAGCTCAGTTCACCACCACCCCTGGAGCAGATGAAAAAGGCTCAGTCTTATGAGCAAACCCCCTCCACAGTTCCGGATGATGATTCTCTTCTTCTCCTCTTTGGCGGGGTGCAGCAGCAGCAGCAGGCGGGCGGGCAGCAGCCAGTCAGGGAAGGCCTCCGGGTGGTGGGTGCAGGTGGGTCCTCGTCCTCTGGAGCGGGGGAAGGGAGAGGGAGGGCAGCCGGCAGGCCCCCCCTCCCCCTCAGACAGCAGCAGCAGCTGGTGGTGGTGGTGAGCAGCGGCTGTAGTGGTGTCCAGGGGGAGTAGGCCTCAGCAGGCAGGCAGGTGGCTAGGCAGGGTGAGCTCCGGCCGGTGCAGGTAGCAGGAGCAGGGGGGAAAGGAGGAAGAGCAGCAGCTGCACCCTGCTGCCTCTTCTCCTTCTCTGGAGTCGGGTGCGGGAGTGGCCTCCCACTGACCCGGAGGAGGAGGAACCCCTCCGGGCAGGCAAGCCGACTACACTCTGGTAGCTGACCCCTCAGTCAGAGACATGCAGATACCCACAGACAGACCTTCCAGGACACAAGAATCAAATCATCACCTTAAAAAATTCTGTCCCAGCTGTTTAGCTGGTGGGTCTCACCCACATGCTCAGGGTTCAATTGATCACCAAATTTGGGGTCAGGAAGGAATTTTTCCCCAGGTCAGATTGGCAGAGACCCCGGGGGCGGGTTTCACCTTCCACTGCAGTGTAGGACATGGATCACTTGCAGGTTTAAACTATTGTAAATTGAGAATTCTCTGTAAATGGAAGACTAAACCATGATTTGAGGACCTCTGTAACTCAGCCACGGCTTCAGCAGGACAACTGCAGTATTGTATTTGCGTGGTCATAAAGCCCATATTATTGAGTCTACAATGGACTATGGAAGTAAAAAGGACAGTGACTGTCACGGGTTGCCTCGGTTAGTCCGTCGCCGGACGGGTCACCGGCTGTGGTTGCCCTCCTGTTCCCACTTTGCTTACAGCAGGAGGGAGGGGAAGGGGGTCCGGGCCCACCCTCGCTCCGGACCCCGACCCAGGGCCCTAAGGTGAGGTCAATGTCCTCACGCAGCGGGGGGGGGCATCTAACCCCAAACCCCGCTCTCGGGTTCCGCGGCCCCGCCCTGGGCCACTTCTTCCCCTCCCGTGGACAGAGTCTCTACCCTCCGGGTTCCCCCTCCCGGGGTTTCCTTACCCGGTCAAGCCGTCCCTGGCCGCCTCCGTTCCTCTCCCCCCTCTCGCCTCCCCTCCCGCCCTCCTTTGAATCCCCGCCGCGGGCCGCCTGCCCCGCCTCGCGCCACGTCCTCGGCGTCCGGAGGCCCGCCCTCGGCGGAGGCGTCAATGGCGTCATCCGCCGGCGCCCGGCCTGTCCTCCCCGACCTCCCACGCCCGCGTCGGCCATGCGGCGTTGCTGCCGGCGGCCGTGCCTCGGGCTTCCCCCCTGAGCTCCGGGACCGGTAGGAGTGCGGGGCGCGGCCGTGCCGGGCGCTGCCCCGTCACACACCTCCCCCCTCAGACTCTCCCCTATACTTGCCGCCCCTTCGCCCACTCGTTCCGGTATTCGGGACAAACTGTCAGCGTTCGCATTAGCGGTACCAGGCCGGTGTTTTATTTCGAACTTATATGGTTGGAGGCTCAGGTACCAGCGTAGTATCCGGGGGTTCGTTTCCTTCATCGTGCGGATCCATTGGAGGGGCGCGTGGTCCGTCACCAGCGTGAACCTGTCCCCTAGGAGAAAGTACCGGAGAGCATCAATGGCCCATTTCACTGCTAGGGCTTCCTTTTCAATAGTCGCGTACCCTTTTTCTCTGGGGAAGAGTTTCCTGCTCAAGTATAAGATAGGGTGTTCTTCCCCCTTCCTCCTGGGCCAACAACCCCTGTCTCTGAGGCGTCTGTCTGCAAAATGAAAGGTTTTCTAAAATCGGGTTGTGACAGTACTGGGGCGGTTACAAGCCGCTGCTTGAGCTGCTTAAAGGCTTCTTCACAAAGCGGTGTCCATCTTACCCTCTGGGGTTGTTCCTTGCGCGTAAGGTCCGTGAGGGGCGCAGCTAGTGATGCAAAATTTGCCACGAACCTTCTATAGTATCCCGCCAACCCTAAGAACTGTCGTACTTGCCTTTTTTCGTGGGGCGGGTAATCCCGCACCGCCCATACCTTGTCCACCAGTGGTTTAAGTTGTCCTCGGCCTACCGTGTACCCTAGGTAAGACACTTCGGACTTTCCGAACTGGCATTTCTTGGGGTTCGCCGTCAATCCGGCTTCTCGGAGCGCTCCGAGTACCGCCGCGATGTGCCGCAGGTGTTGGTCCCAAGTTCCGCTGAAGATGATGATGTCATCTATGTAAGCTGCGGCGTATTCTTGGTGCTCCTCAGCACTCGGTTCATCAGCCTCTGAAAGATCGCGGCGCTCCATGCAGGCAGGCCAAAAGGCATTTTAGTAAACTGGTATAGGCGAGCAGTCGCGAAGGCTGTCTTGGCTTGGGCTTGGGGCCAGCGGGATCTGCCAGTACCCTTTGGTTAGGTCTATAGTGGACAGGTATCCGGCTCGCCCCACCCGCTCTAATAATTCATCTATCCGGGGCATCGGATATGCGTCAAAGCGGGATATGGCGTTGACTTTCCGAAGTCTATACAGAACCGGGTTGACCCGTCGGTTTTGGGACTATACGATCGGGCTCCTCCAATCGCTATGGGACTCTTCTATCACCCCCACTCCTGCATCGCCTTCAACTCCTGTTTTACCGTGTCCCAGAGTTTACGGGGAGGGGCGTAAACTGTCCCGTATTACCTTCCCGGTTGGTTGTGATCTCATGATGTACGTCACTGTTGTCTGCCCGGGCGACTAGTCAATACGCGCTGAAATTGTTGTAACACCTGGTTTAGTTGACTTTTCTGCTCTTGGATAATTCCTCCCCTATGGGCCCCCTCCGGCCCTATCTCGGGGTCCCCCCATGGCCCGAACTCTATGTCGGTGGCCCGTGGCTCGATTAGGAGGGCGTCCCGGGGTTTCCACCTTTTCAAGAGATTTACATGGTATATCTGCGTTTCCTTCCGAGCCTTATTTATCAGGACTTCATAGTCCACGGGCCCCACTTTCCGGGTCACCCTAAAGGGCCCTTGCCACCGAGCCATCAGTTTGGAATCCCCCTCGGGGAGCAGCAGCAATACCTGGTCCCGGGCGCGAAGTGCGGGCCTCGGCCCTTTGGTCATGTCGGGCTCGCTGCCCTTCTTGGGCCCGGAGGAGATTGTCTTTCGCCCACCCGGCCAGGGCCCCTGGGTTTTCGCAGGTTCTCCACGTACGGGCGGTTCCCAAGGCTGGGGAGGTTTGTGACTCCCATCCTTCCTTTACTAGGTCCAGGATCCCCGGGCGTCTCCCATACATCAGTTCAAAGGGGAATATCCTAGGGAAGCCTGCGGCACTTCCCGGACGGCGAACATCAGGGCGGGAGTAACTTGTCCCACCCTCGGGGATCCTGGTCGCGAACCGGCGCAGCATACCTTTCAGCGTTCGGTTAAACCGTTCCACGAGCCCATCGGTCTGGGGGTGGTACACGGAGGTCCGGATCTTTCTTATTTGGAGCATTTTACACAATTCCGTCATCACCTTGGAGGTCAGGTTCGGCCCCTGGTCCGTTAGCAGCTCCTTCGGTAGCCCCACTCGCGAGAATATTTTTACTAGTTCTTCCGCAATCGCAGGCTGTGGTCTTCCTCAGCGGGACCGCCTCGGGTACCTAGTTGCATAGTCTACAAGAACTAAAATGTGAGTGTGGCCCGGCTGGACTTCTCGAGGTCCTACCAGATCAAGCGCCACCCTTTTGAGCGGGTTCCCACGACTGGCAGGGGATGAGGGTGCGGGTGGGACTCGGTGCGATGGCGTCTTTTGACACTGGGCACAGGAGTCGCAGAAGTCTTTGATCTCGCGGTAAATGCCGGGCCAGAAAAACCTTTGCAAGATCCGCTGTTGGGTTTTCTCCGCTCCCCAAATGGCCCGCCCAAGTGTGGTCGTCGCCAACTCCAACACCTTCCACCGGTATGGCTGGGGTACCAACAATTGGCATAGCTCCCCATCCCCCCCGGCCCCCGGTACCACTCGGTATAGTCGGTCCGCGCGCACTTCAAACCGGGGCCCCTGTGGCTGGGCCCTAGCTCCCCCTGGCTGTGCCCCATTTCCGTCTTGTACCTGCGCCCAGGCGTGTTGGAGCGTGGGGTCTTCCCGCTGCAGGGTGAGGAAGTCCCCCTCGTCCATCTCCAGGCGCAGGGTATCCCCCGGGTTGGTCCGGTCCGGGTTCGTCGGGCCGCCTGGCCCCCCTACCTGTTCCCGTGGGCCGCTAAACTGGGCCGCTTTAGTGTTTGCCTCCGTGGCCCCTCCTGCGCCTCTCCCCAGCCCCGCAGCAGCCGGGCCAGACCTACCCAGTTCGGCCGAGCAGGACGGGTAGGCTAGCCGAGGCGATCGCCACCTCACACCTCCTCTTGCTCTCCGTCCTGGATTGTCACCCACGTTGTGGGGTAGGCGTGTCGTCCCCATGAACGCACCGCGCATAAAAATCGGGGACCCCTTGGCTTCAGCGGGACGGATCAGGTCTGCCCCGTACCAGGGTTTGCCCGCACCCTGAGTCTAGTACCGCCGCTACCCGCCGGCCATTGATCTGTACCTCTCGCACGATCTGCCCGTCTCTCCCCCTCGATGGGATTACCTTTCCCGGCCTGCCCTGGCCGAACGTGCAATCCATCATGGGGCAGTCCTTCTTGAAATGGCCCTCCTGCCGCGTGATAGCAGGCGCCTCGGACTCCTTCCTCGGCTCTGGGGTTCGCTCCCGGCCCTCGGGCGGTTCCCCCGGTCTCCTCTGGCCGGCTCCACCTGGGGGCTAGTCTCCTCTCTGGGGCGGAGCCAGGCGGGACCCTCCTCCCGTAGCCTAGCCGTCCGGTCACTCCCGGTTGGCGGGGTCTCCCCTGCCCCCTTCTTACTTTCTTTGGGCGTCGCCGGCTTCTTCGGCTTCCTCCTCGGCGGCGGAAGCGCTCCAAAAGGCTCACTGCTTCCTCCAGTGACTCAGGCAAGTGGCGCCCGTACCACTGCTGTCCTTCCGTGGGTAGTATCCGAAGATACTGCTCCAGGATGGCGGCTTCCGCCATGGGTTCCCGACTTCCCCTCGGGCTCCAACCACCGCATCCCGGCTTCCCTGACCCTCTGAGCCACGGCGGCGGGGCGCTCCTGCGGATCGTGTCGCGACTCGGAACCGCCCGGTGCATTTCGGGAGACTCAATCTGGTCCAGGATAGCCTCCTTCACCTTGTAATAGCACAAAGCATCCCTAGCGGACATCCCCGGTAGGCTATTTGCGCCCGGTCCGGACAGGTAAGGGGCGAGGAGGGTAGCCCAGTGGTCCTGGGGCCATCGAGCAGCGGTGGCCACTCGCTCGAAAGTCACTAGAAATGCTTTGGGGTTGTCTTCGGGTCCCAGCTTTGTGAGGCGAATCGGGAGCTGGGTCCCCACGACCGTTCCTTCCTCCCCCGTGCCGGGGTAGGCGCTCCCTCCCACGACCGGTGCCGTCTCTCGGAGCTCCTGCACCATCTGTGCTTGTTGTTCCTGGAACTTCGTCAGTATCTGCTCCAAGACCTGTGTTTGTTGGTGCTGCTGCTGTTTCTGGTTCTCCACCAGCCATTCCAGCACTTTCGTGACCTCCATTTTCCCTTGGAGATCAAGTACACGTTAATGAGAATTCAAGTCTCTCCTCTTTCTTACCAACCCCTTCTACCTCACGGGGTTGGGATGTGCCCACATTCTCCACCACGTGTCACGGGTTGCCCGGTTAGTCCGTCGCCGGACGGGTCACCGGCTGTGGTTGCCCTCCTGTTCCCACTTTGCTTACAGCAGGAGGGAGGAAGAGGTCGGGCCCACCTCGCTCCGGACCCGACCCAGGGCCCTAAGGTGAGGTCAATGTCCTCACGCAGCGGGGGCATCTAACCCCAAACCCCCGCTCTCGGGTTCCGCGGCCCGCCCTGGGCCACTTCTTCCTCTCCCGTGGACAGAGTCTCTACCCTCCAGGTTCCCCCCTCCCGGGGTTTCCTTACCCGGTCAGGCCGTCCCTGGCCGCCTCCGTTCCTCTGCCCCTCTGCCTCCCCTCCCGCCCTCCTTTGAATCCCCGCCGCGAGCGCCTGCCCCGCCTCGCGCCACGTCCTCGGCGTCCGGAGGCCCGCCCTCGGCGCGGAGGCGTCAATGGCGTCATCCGCCGGCGCCTCGGCCTGTCCTCCCCGACCTCCCACGCCCGCGTCGGCCATGCCGGCGTTGCTGCCGGCCGGCCGTGCCTCCGGGCTTCCCCCCTGAGCTCCGGGACCGGTAGGAGTGCGGGGCGTGGCCGTGCCGGGCGCTGCCCCGTCACAGTGACGTTTTGGACAGACTCTGATGGGCTACCACATCACAGCACAGTCCCACATTAGTCCCTCTCTCAGTGCCGTTCTAGTCTGCCCAAAGCTCAAGTGCTGTGTTCCATTCTGGGCTCCTCAACCTCAGGAAGAGGGAGTTGGAGAAGAGCAGTAACAATTATTTGGCCCCTGGAAGCACAGAACTGATGAAGAAACTTAGTAAGCATGTACAGCTTATCTGAGTTGTCATTGCAGGGCGTGGGGGGAGGAAATTTGTAACCATTTACTGTCCAACGATCTGGAAGGTGTAGGCTGCTAGAATGGAGAAAAAAATGCTTATGGAGGTACAAATGTGCATATCAAGGAATAAATACAGTATTTAAAAATTGAGGCCAATTCTACCAGGAAGAATTTCCCTGACCCTGTGATAAATTGGGTTCTGGAGTGTGCTCTCTGGGGAAGCAGTAGGATCTCCACTGTTTGTGATGTTTAGGCTATGTCTATACCAGAAATATCCTGAAATAGCTATTCCTCATTTTTGAGCATGCCTGTTATTTTGAAATATAATGCTATTCCAACATCCCTGTAAATCTCGTTCCACGAGGAGTAAGGGATGTTTTGAAATAAGCTATTTTGAAATTAACTTGAAATAAGCTACACAATTTGCATAGCTCAAATTGCGTAGCTTATTTCAAGCTATGGGTGTAGTGCAGATGCACCCTTACTGACACAACAAACACCTGGACTAATCACCTGAGAATGTTTGCTTAGTGAACAATCCCATCCCAGGCTGCACTGCTAGATGGCCTCATATGTCTTCTCCACCGCTGAGACTCGTTGTCAGTTTACATATTTCTTCAGCAAAACTAAGTTAATTGGAATATGGGAAAATCAACAGCAGCAATTTCCTCTCCACACTTCCTATGTAATCAAAATAGTCCATGGAAAAATAAAATAGAAAAAAACCCCACATTGGACTAATATTAAATTTCCCCGATTCTACCATATCTGAGCTGGAAATAAGCTGGAATGAAATCTGGACAAGCCATTATTGCTAACAAGTTTGGCATTGTACCTTTAGGACATTTTGCTCTTTCCAGTATAAGAATGGACTTTGTTGAGCCACATTTTTCCCATTTAAACAAGTAGATTATATTTCCTTACAAAGTTTTGGAGTCTTGGAAATGCTGAATTCCATCTGAAACGATGAGATTACCGTAGATGAAAAAGAAGGAAGAACATGAAGTCAAACTGGAAATAATTCCTAAAGCCTTTTTTCCCCTTTAGGAAAATGAGTTCTTTCCCCAAGACCACCATCACGATGCATTATTGTGCCTCAAAAATCTGTGGATGTAACCAGATTCTACTGACAGAGCATGAAATACACCCCTGTGCAGAGAATAAACACAAAACCCCTATGCACCAAGACCTCAAACTAAGTGGGAATTGATCTGGGCCTATGCTGGGTGCCAGCCCTCTGCACAGGAGTGCATTTCATCCTGAGAGCAGAAGCCTCCTTCGCTCTGTGGTAGATTGTAATGTCATGTGGCGTGTGACAAGAAAAGAGCTCAATTGTGAGAGAAATCAGAGTCTGCTGAAGCATATTCTCACCAAAGCCCTAGGGTTCTCTAAAGCCTTCTGGCTTTCTCTCCAGAGCATCTTTGTCATTCATTCTCCATTGTCCATGCTGTGATCATCTCACCTGGCTACATCATCCATAATGCATCACAGTCTCTGCTCTTGCTGAGCAGCCACAGTGCATCATGGGAGACGTAATCCTCTCAGGGAGCCTGGACCATAGAGAATGGGGACATGAGGCACCTGAATGGCAACTCCCTGGAGGCGGCATTTCGACATAACTATTTTTCAGGTTTTGTGTGTTTAATTATTTTAATGAAAAAATCAAAATTTTCAGCATAATACAGACATTTGCAAAAAAAAGGTGTTTAATTGAAAACTCCATTTTGTGTTGAAAAACAGCTTGGAGAAAAATTTCCACAAGCCCAAACAGAGGTTCATTTCTGTGTTTCTCTGCCATTTCACATGAGTCAGAGTTGCAAACGCAAGGGTGTAGGAAAGCAAAGCAGGAACTTTACTGCTTGTTTGGTAAAAGATCACTGTACAGCCATGGTGAGAAGACCCCACAGCACTACCACTTGATACATTCTTCTCTGGGATCTGCCAGATGATGACTCACTGGAACTATTATAAGAACGTTCTTATTTTAGAAGGAGGAGAGGAAATTCAAATGTAAATCATGTTGACCAAAACAAATCAGAGAATTGAGCTTTAAATAACATATGGTAACCAATAACCTCCCTTTTCAGTGCTTCTTATACAGCTGCATGGAAATAAGTGATACTTTCCATTCCTGTACCATGGTGCACACTGTACAGAGAGCTGCACACACAGACTTGATAGGACTTGGAGGACCTTTCAGCAGGTTACCTGGTCCATCCCCCATGCATCATGGCTGGGTTCATCCTAAGCCAGCTCCAAATGTCTACTTCCACCTCGGGATGTTTGCAGCGACAAGAATTCCATCACTTTCCATGGCAGCATTTCCGCACTCCCTGGACCACTGCCTCTAGTATTGTAGGGCCTGCGCCTCTCGAACTTATGCCCTGGCTATGCCAAAGTTTCCAGGAGGGGTTACCTCTAGAGGACAGCAGCGTAAGAAAGAGCTGAAACTGGCCCCGCAGACACTATCTAATATTTACCCTGCTCTGGGCCACCTCGTGTCAACATGCCAGAGAGGGATAGAAGGAAAATCAAACAAGAGGCCATTGACAGACCTGATGCCAGTGTTCAGCAGCCAAAGGGGCAGGAGCCATCTCCAGTTTTCAGGCTTCGCTACTGAATAGGCAGACAGGCAAATTGTGGGTCCAGGAAGCCCAGAGGTTGGTGGGTTTGCTTTTTCAACACACAGGTGCTGGATGGGAAGGACTGCCAGGGAAAGCCTGTATTGCTCATTCAGAAGGGCCTTATTGTCAGGGAGGTTAGGTATGCCCAGGAGGAAGGCCACTGCCATGTGTACTTGGTCCAGAGGGAACAAGATTCATTCAAAATGTGATGACAGTGCCCCCTGGGGAAAAAAGAATCACGGATGGGACACGGCCAATGACCCCAACATGGGTACTCTTCAGGCACAGCCTTTACTGCCAGAAGGGGAAGGGGAGATGAGGTAGGTTTTACCAAGAGAACCAAGTGTTTCTTTGGGCTAGACTGTACCTTCTGGGGCAAGCGGTGGAGCCTAGATGGAGGGAGCCCCTGGAGGCACTGGACCTCAGAGATACCCTTCTAGTAATGGGGGATTCAATCATTAGAGACATAGATAGCTGGATTTGTGATGACTGGGAAAACCGTATGGTGACTTGCATGCCTGGTGCGAAGGTTGCAGATCTCTCAAGACATCTAGATAGATTTATGTGTAATGCTGGGAAGGAGCGGGTGGTCGTGGTACATGTAGGTACCAATGACATAGAGAAGGGTAGGAGAGACGTCCTGGAGGCGAAATTTAGGCTGCTAGGAAAGAGATTGAAATCCGGGATCTCTATGGTAGTGTTCACTGAAATGATTCCAGTTCCACCCACAGGGCCAGGGAGGCAGGCAGAGCTTCAGAGTCTCAATGTGTGGATGGTGTAGAGAGGAGGGGTTTAGACTGATTAGGAACTGGGGAAACTTTTGGGAAAGGGGGAGCCTATACAGGAAGGATGGGCTCACCTAAATAAATGGAACCAGACTGCTGGCGCTTAAATTAAAAGGTTGTAGAGCAGTTTTTAAACTAAGGGCTGGGGGAAAGCCGACGGGTGCGGAGGAGCACATGGATCAGACAGATCCTTCAGGGAGGATAGAGATGCTCTACGTTCTAGTCAGGAGGAGAGGATGGAAGGTGATAAAATATGGGTAAGATCAGATGAGAAACAACCAAATGAAAAAGAGTCTAACACATCAGGAAATGGCAGACAGCTAAATAGTGACTGTGTCGGGGTGAGATCACAGAAGACCGCTTGGAGGTGCCTCCCAGAGTGCTGACACGGCCACTGCCACTCGCCTTCCTTCTCTCTGGGGCTTCTCACCGCCTGGTCATGCTGGACCAGGTCTGCTGGTCTCCCCTAGCCAAGGCCCTGAGCTGAGATCCCTGCCCCCCGCCCCCAGAAGCAGTACAGACACTGAACCTCTTCAGGTCCAAGGCGAGTGCAGTTTTGGGCCCAGCTTCCCAGGATACCACTCCCCAAATGGGATCAACCCCCCAATGAATTACCTGGGTAAGCCCCCTGTCAAGGCTGTTCCCCACTCTGGCATGACAAATGCAGAAGTGGGGGCCCGCAAGAGCACCCCAAAACCTGGTCTCTACAGGCTTTGTTACAAAAAACTTCCCCCCAAAATCCTAATACCCAGACTTTGGAGAATAAAAACCCACTGCCACCACCCAAGTATTTCTACAACAAATCAGGGACGAGATCACTTGGGAAATCTCATCCCTAAGGTAAAACCAGGACACAAAATGAACCAATATCAGGCTAATAAAAAAAGAAACAAACTTTTATTATCAAAACAATACTACCGTTGCAAGCATAGTAAAGGTGGCTAGATGGTAAGGGCCACCAATTGATATACTCAGAGAAAATTCCCTGGGTTAGAAAGCTTCATTACAAAAGAGAGAAAAAAACACTTTTAACAGCTCATACATCAATTCCAAATTCCCAAACCATAAAACAATAAAACTTGACGGGTTATCGAGACTTTGCCCTACTTACACATATAAGAAGTCCATTCTTGGGAGAGAGACAGGCCTTCCCATTTCCCTGTTACTTGGAAGAAACCACTCTGACTCAGACAAAGGAGGGAAAAGATAAAAATTCCTTTGTCCCAGTTTGAAATCCCTACCTACATTGTTATTGGCTGACCAGATACCTGGCTAGGTTAACCCCTTAGCCACCAGGCTGCTGGTCAGCTCTCCTGGTTATGACACCCCCTTTAACAATGAAAGGGCGGCTGTACACACTGGTTGCCCCTCCAGGTAACAATTATTTACACTGGGCTTGATAGAAAATAAAAGTGATTTTATTAAGTACAAGCAGTAGGATTTTAAGTGGCAATAAGTGAGAACAGGCACAGCAAAGTTGGTTACAAATCAAAAGAAACAAAACCACTTAGCTAATTCTACACTGAAACTTCAGCACCAACTTTTCCAAACTCACCCTAAAACCTCTTTTCCAGCGGCCCCTCCAAACCAGGGCTGTCTCCCCACTCTGGGGTGTTTGGCTCCTTCCCTCAAGTGCAACCAAGCCAAAAGACTAAGGCCCCTGCTTTCCTATTCTTTTTTAAAGAATTGAGGCCACACCCTACCAGCCACTGCTCAGACTTAAGGACAAAAGAGATTGTTTAACAATTGCTCATCAAGATGTTGAGGGTAACACCATCAATGTCTCTCATTCCCACATTTGAAACTCACAAAGTATTCTCCACTCCATGTGTCTAATTTTAAACACAAAAATGATAAATACATCGAAGTAAGATAAACAGAACCAGCGGATCATGACATGAAGATTGATGGATTACATGAAATAATTTGGTCAAAGCACCTTTGAGTTATGTATATCCATGTCCATAAGTCCATTTAATAAAGCATGGGGGTCCATCACAGTGATAAAGTTTTAAAGTGCTTATACACAAATGCTAGAAGTCTAAATAATAAGATGGGTGAACTAGAGTGCCTCATATTAAGAAGGATATTGATATAACAGGCACCACTGAAACTTGGTGAAATGAGGACAATCAATGGGACACAGTCATACCAGGGTACAAAATATATCGGAAGGACAGAACATGTCGTGCTGGTGGCGGAGTGGCACTATACGTGAAAGAAAATGTAGAATCAAATGAAGTAAAAATCTTAAATGAGCCAAAATGTTCCATGGAATCTCTATAGCTATGTCCAGACTATGCCGAAGTTCCGAAAGAGAATATGCATATCTTCTTCCGATCTCACTTTCGAAAGCGGAGCTTTCGAAAGTAATAATCAGGGCGCATTTTTGGCACCCCCTCCTTTTTTGAAAAGCCGCTCTTCCTCAAAAATGAGGTTTAGGCTTTTGGAAAAAGAAGGGGTTGCAGCGACCCGACTACTTTCACTTCCGAAAGCTCTGCTTTCCGTGGGAATTTGCATATCCTCTTTTGGCACTTCGGCGTAGTCTAGACGAGCCCTATGGGTATGTCTACACTGCAAAGTTAATTCGAAATAACAGCCATTATTTCAAATTAACTTTAATAGCGTCTATACATGCAAACAGCTATTTCGAAATTAATTCGAAATAGCGGAGCGCTTAATTCGAATTTGGAAAACCTCATTCTACGAGGAGTAACTCCAAATTCGAAATAGCTATTTTGAATTAAGTCCTGTGTAGACACTTAATTCAAAATAGGGGGCCTCCAGCCCTTCCCAGGGAGCCCTGGTGGCCACTCTGGGCACAACCAGGAAAACTTACTCTCCTCTCCCCCAGCCCCGGAGCCATTAAAGGGGTAGACCCTGGCCACAGTGCCTGTGCCAGCTCCAAGCCTGCCAGCCCAGAGCCAGCAGTGGCCACCGGGGCCCCAAAACATGAGCCAGCAAGCCACTGGCAGCCAGCCCTCCACCGCTCCCCAGGAGCAGTCTGCCAGCTCCCAGGAGCCTGACAGGGGCTGGAGAAGGCGGGTGCCTTCCTGGTCCAGGGTGGAGATCATGGACCTTATTCAGGTGTGGGGGGGATGCCCCCAACGTCCATGATCTCTGCACTAGATGGAGGAACGCGGCCATCTATGGCAGGATAGCTGCCAGCCTGGCCACCAAAGGCCACATGCAAACCCAGGAGCAGGTTTGCATGAAAATCAAGTTGGTCCAGCGAGACCCCCAACCCTGGGCCCTGAGCTTCCCTCCCCGTCTTCCCTTGCTTCCCTCTTCCAGCTCCCTCCTCCCAGGTTTCCTCCCCTCTCCCACCCTCTCTCTTCCCCTCTCCCACCTCCTTTTCCCGGTCTCCCCAGACGTTCATCCCCAGTTTTGTTCAATAAACCCAGTTTCTATTTTTGAACATACGTGTCTTTTGTTTGATATCAGGAAGTGGGGCTAGAGAGGGGTAAGTGGAAGGACATGAGGGAGGAATGGGGCTCGAGCCCCTGGTGGGGAGGACCAGGGTGTCTCTGAGAGCTCTGAGGGGTGGACGCTCTCCTGCAGGGCCTCCTGGATCCTGACAGCCCCCCGATGGACCCCCCGGATGGCAGCCTGCAGCAAGTGCAGCCGGGCTGATGGCAATGACCCCACGAGACGCACCGGCGTGCCCAGGGGCAACTCTGTCTCCATGTAGCCGAGTGCTGTGGTGTCCCGAGTGTGGGCACTCAGGGCACTCCAAGACAGGACTGCTTTGCTGTCCCTCATTGAGGTAGACAAGCAAGCAGGGAACCCTGAGAACTGTCTGTCCGGGGTGGGGGTAGGGTCCCTTTAAGCACGGAGCTCAGTTAGCCTCAGGCAGCAGCCCCACACACTAAGTCCTAACCTGATGCCCTGCCGGCACTGGTTCTGGCCAGCCTTAACTTCGGTTCAGGGTCCACTCGAAATAGTTTTTGTGTGTAGATGCATTAATTCAAATTAGCTTATTTCAAATTAAGTTAACTCGAATTAACACTGTAGTGTAGACGTACCCATAGGATAGTAATTCCATGCTCCAATAATAAGAATATAGCGGTAGGGATATATTATCGACCACCTGATCAGGACAGTGATAGTGGCTATGAAATGCTAAGGGAGATTAGAGAGGCTATCAAAATAAAAAAATCAACTATCCCCATATTGACTGGGTACATGTCACCTCAGGACAGGATACAGAGATAAAATTTCTTGATACCTTAAATGACTGCTTCTTGGAGCAGCTGGTTCTGGAACCCACAAAGGGAGAGGCAATTCTTGATTTAGGCCTAAGTGGAGCACAGGATCTGGTCCAAGGGGTAAATATAACTGGACCACTTGGAAATAGTGACCATAATGTAATCAAATTTAACATCCCCGTGGTGGGAAAACACATCAGCAGCCCAACACTGTGGCATTTAATTTCAGAAAGGAGAACTACACAAAAATGAGGAAGTTGGTTAAACAGAAATTAAAAGGTACAGTGACAAAACTAAAATCTCTGCAAGCTGCATGGAAACTTTTCAAAGACACCATAATAGAGGCCCAACATAAATATATACCCCAAATTCAAAAACACAGTGAGAGAACCAAAAAAGTGCCACTGTGGCTTAACAACTAGGTAAAGGAAGCAGTGAGAAATAAAAAGGCATCATTTAAAAAGTGGAAGTTAAATCCTAGTGAGGAAAAGAGAGAGGAGCATAAACTATGTCAAATTAAATGTAAAAATATAATAAGAAAAGCCAAAAAGGAGCTTGAAGAACAGCTAGCCAACAAATCAAAAAGTAATAGTAAAATGTTTTTGAAGTACATCAGAAGCAGGAAGCCAGCTAAGCAACCAGTGGGGCCCTTGGACGATTGAGATGCTAAAGGAGGACTCAAAGATGATAAAGTCATTGCGGAGAAGCTAAGTGAATTCTTTGCTTCAGTCTTCATAGCTGAGGATATTGGGGAGATTCCCAAACCTGAGCCATTCTTTTTACATGACAAATCTGAGGAACTGTCCCAGACTGAGGTGTCATTAGAGGAGGTTTTGGAGCAAACTGATAAACTTAACAGTAACAAGTCACCGGGACCAGATGGAATTCACCCAAGAGTTCTGAAAGAACTCAAATGTGAAATTGCAGAACTATTAACTGTGGTTTGTAACCTATCCTTTAAATCAGCTTCTGTACCTAATGACTGGAAGATAGCTAATGTGACACCAATATTTAAAAAGGTCTCTAGAGGTGATCCTGGCCATTACAGACTGGTAAGTCTAACATCAGTACCGGGCAAATTAGTTGAAACTATAGTAAAGAATACAATTGTCAGACACATGGATGAACATAATTTGTTGAGGAAAAGTCATCATGGTTTCTTTAAAGGGAAATCATGCCTTACTAATCTACTAGAGTTTTTTGAAGGGGTCAACAAGCATGTGGACAAGGGGGATATAGTGTGCTTAGATTTCCAGAACGTCTTTGACAAGGCCCTTCAGCAAAGGCTCTTAAGTAAAGTAAGCTGTCATGGGATAAGAGGGAAGGTCCTTTCGTGGATTGCGAACTGGTTAAAAGACAGGAAACAAAGGGTAGGAATAAATGGTCAGTTTTCCGAGTGGAGAGAGGTAACTAGTGGTGTCCCCTAAGGGTCCATACTGGGACCAATCCTATTCAAGTTATTTATAAATGATCTAGAGAAAGGGGTAAACAGTGAGGTGGTAAAATTTGCAGATGATACTAAACTGCTAGAGATAGTTAAGACCAAAGCAGACTGTGAAGAGCTTCAAAAAGATCTCATCAAACTAAGTGACTGGGTGACAAAATGGCAAATGAAATTTCATGTTGATAAATGTGAAGTAATGCACATTTGAAAAAAACAATCCCAACTATACATACAAAATGATAGGGACCAATGAGAGAGAGATCTTGGCGTCATTGTGGATAGGTCTCTGAAAACATCCACTCAGTGTGCAGCGGCGGTCAAAAACGCAAATAGAATGTTAGGAATCATTGAAAAGGGATAGAGAATAAGACAGAGAATATCTTATTGCCTCTATATAAATCCCTGGTATGCCCGCATCTTGAATACTGCGTACAGATGTGGTCACCTCATCTAAAAAAAGATATATTGGCATTGGAAATGGTTCAAAAAAAGGCAACAAAAATGATTAGGGGTTTGGAACGGGTCCCATATGAAGAGAGATTAAAAAGACTTGGACTTTTCAGCTTAGAAAAGAGGAGACTAAGGGGGAATATCATAGAGGTCTATAAAATCATGACTGGTGTGGAGAAAGTGAATAAGGAAAAGTTATTTACTTGTTCCCACAACATAAGAACCAGGGGGTCACCAAATGAAATTAATAGGCAGCAGGTTTAAAACAAACAAAAGGAAGTTTTTCTTCACTCATTGCAGAGTCAACCTGTGGAACTCCTTGGCAGAGGATGTTGTGAAGACTAGGACTTTAACATGGTTCAAAAAAGAGCTAGATAGATTCATGGAGGTTAGGTCCATCAATGGCTATTAGCCAGGATGGGCAGGAATGGTGTCCCTAGCCTCTGTTTGTCAGAGGCTGGAAATGGATGACAGGGGAGGGATCACATGAGGATTACCTGTTGTGTTCCCTCCCTCTGGGGCATATGGGATGGCCACTGTCAGCAAACAGGATACTGGGCTAGATGGACCTTTGGTCTGACCCAGTATGATCGTTCTTATGTTCGCTGAGGCAGTCCTCTGTTCTGTTTGCCTCTTATTCCAGGGGTGGGAAATTGTAATACTGCTGGTCCTGCACCAGAAGCAAATTACAATGCACTTTGCACCAACTGAGTTTCTCTCTGTGTATCCAGCCCAAGGTCTGTACAGCCATGCAGGGGCATAAGGGATCAGGGTGTTCTTACTTCCCCAGCACTGGCCTGTAGCCCTGCCTCAAAAGGAAGGCTATGCCTTCATAATATGGTCCGGTGGGCTGCTGTCATGCGGGAGGTTAGACTGGACAATATCATCAGTGTGCAGAAAAATGCAAAGGAAACCTGTAATGAGTCTGTTATAGGCTTTAAATAGAGTGCTGAAGTACACAGAGATGCATGTGCAAGCTCACTGCCTTATCCTCCTGTAGCTAATAAAATAAGTCTGGGCAGCGCTAGCAAACAGCAGTCTAATTAAAGCAAATAGTAACTTGGCGTGACAGACTCATGGAGGGTAGAGTCACTACAAGTGATGTGCCAGTGGGTTGCGAAGGAATGGGTGCCACCACATGATAACCCATAGCCACCCATGCCAGTTCTCAGAAGGACACATGGTTTTCCATTGCACATGGTATATATTATTGTCTCTTCGTTTAACAGAAATAGTGAAATAGGATCTGCAGGCATGTTTACTCAATTTTACATCTGGAATGTAAATAAAAGATGCTCTGAGCATAATGGAGGATGTAATTCCTTTTCAGATTAGGGAACAGAGTGCCTTTCCTCTAACTTATTTTAGCAGTTTTCAGTAATATGATTTGCAGTTCATTTGGTTATTGAAAACACTGCTCATTTTCATTCTGAAGAGGCAATTTCAATGCCCAGCACAGTATACTCCCTGCTTGGGATTCTGTTTTTTGATATCCACTAATTTCTCCGTGCTGAGGCGAATTTGTCACACACTTGGGTCTGTTTGCTTTCATTAAACAGACTATTTAAGCATAAAAATTGTTTAATTGTCTTGTGTCATTATGAGATGAATTTCATTTTGCATACATTTGCATATTTCATCAGAATTAAGGCTGCTAATATGCAAATGAGATACAGGTTGCAGCTGAGGTGTTTATTGTAATAGCTTCAGCCTGTTCCACTTGAAAGCTTTCTAGTTGGTGAGGAGGAAGGGGATGTGGGAGGAGACTGGGTTTCACAGAAATAGTTAAATATATGAAAATGTCTGTTTGTTGCTACTTTCCCTACTAATATTCTCTGCAAAAACACCCTGGCTATGTCTACACGGGCGGGTTCTTGCGCAAGAACTCTTGCACAAGAACACGTCCACACGGCCATGTGCTTTTGCGCAAGAGATGTGCTTTTGCGCAAGAGCATCCATGGCAGTGTGGACGCTCTCTTGTGCAAGAAACCCCTGCCTCACGTCCACATTGCCTTCTTGCACAAGAGCTCCTGCACAAGAGGGCTTACACCTGTTAGAAAAGAGCGTAGCTCTTGCGCAAGAAGCCCTCTCTTCCCACGCTTTACTGTAAATCTTCTTGTGCAAGAGTGGGCAGGCAGTGTGGACGCTCTGCTGAAGAACTACCGTTCTTGTGCAAGAACCCACCAGTGTAGACATAGCCCCTGTGTTTGGAATGCACATTTTGTGTCTTTTGTCCCCTCAAGTATTTAGAAGCATGCAGACAGGAAAGCTGGGAGCTTGCTCAGCTTCCCATATGGAATGCTGTGTGTTAAGCCTATAGCTAAAAGAGCAGCCACCAGGACTGACATAAATGCCAGCAAAGAGAAATGGAACATTTGACATACCAGCCACCACTAAGTTATGGCTTAGGTATTGTGCCAGAGGGTGTATAGAAGTCTGTCTCTAAATAGCCTGTCTGGGATTTTGGCTTGCAGATCCCACAGAATGTAGTCAGTGGCAGTCACCTAACCTCTTGGAGGCCCAACCCAAACTCACAATAAAATCCATCAGAAAGGCTATTTAGGTGGCTGAATTATTCTTGTTCCCCAATTATTGTACTTCATGATAGGCTGGGTAAATTCAGCACTAGTGGCATTGAATTTGAATATTCTAGTGCACTCAAGCACTGCTTAACTTTTATTTCCTGATCAATATGAAGGTTCCCATCAGCTTGTCATTGTCAGCTCTTTGGAGTGTGAGACTCCAGAGATTTTATCGGTTATGGCATCACACCTTTGCATTTTACTTTCTTTAAATACATTATTTGCTTATTATTGCTGGTGAAAAAAAATCCTATGATTTTAACCCTTTATGAAACCTGATTCTTGGTCTCTAAAGAGGAATGCAGCATAGACATACCCTGAGGGAGGACTATTCAGGAGGCAAAACGGAACTCAACAGAAATCTTTGCATTTTAAGAATGTCTTTTGAATAGCAGAGAGATTTATTAGCAGTGGAAAGTAAAAGTGGGTGTCCTCTCATATTGCCTGCACCATACAGGTAGAGGGACTCCAGCACTGTCGGCCACAGATCAGCAGCCGATGCTGGGTACACTCAGCAAACCCAAACGGTGACCTGTGTAGGTGCACAGAGCAGGTCATCGCTATTAGTTTGAATGGCCCTGAGCTTTCGAGTGGATCTTACACAGTGTAAGAACCAGTCTCATACCACACAAAGAAGGCAGGATTATTACAAAGGCAGGCCTATGTAACTAGCTCCCATGGCTCGGAATCAGAGTAGCTTGGGTGGGAGATGATACCAAGCCTTCACTCAGTACTGTTTGTCCCCACACTTCCCCCTTGCTCTATGGTAATCCAGCGCTGCTCTCCCACAGGTGTTTCTGTAGTCCCTGCCCCTCTTCCTTCACTGAGGTGATTTCTATTCTGTGATGGTCCTGTGAGCAAACAGCCCTCATGGTACAGGGGATAATTAGCAAAAGCTCCAGCTACTAGGGAAATCTGCAGACTATGCCCTGTGCAAACCCCACTGCATGCCAGTAAGCTGCAAAGTAATACCAATTTTCAGAGAGGAGTTTGGCTGCACTTCATCAGTCACCCTGCCTCTAGCATACCTGAAGGCAAAACACAGCCATCCCTATTCACCTACAACACACTGGGTGCGTCTAGACTGGCAAGATTTTGCGCAAAAGCAGTTACTTTTGCGCAAAAACTTGCCAGCTGTCTACACTGGCTGCTTGAATTTGTGCAAAGCACTGACTTTGTAATGTACAAAATCAGTGCTTCTTGCTCAAATACTCACGCTCCCGCTCGGGAAAAAGCCCTCTTGCGCAAGAATACTTGCGCCAAGAGGAGCTAGTATGAACAGCTGTGAAGAACTGTTGTGCGCAAAAAAGCCCTGATGGCTAAAATGGTGATCGGGGCTTTCTTGCGCAAAATCGCGTCTAGACTGGCCACGGATGCTTTTGTGCAAAAGCACTTTTTGCGCAAAGCATCTGTGCCAATCTAGGCAGCTTTGCGAAATACTAGCGGAAAAACTTTTCCGTTAAAAGTATTTCCGCAAAATCATGCCAGTCTAGACGTAGCCACTGACTTCCAGCTGCAACCAGAGTCCTCTTATCCTTACACTTGGGCTACCTGATCTTGGTAGACAGGAGATTCAGCCTATCAGGAGCCAAAGAGAAAGGAGTCCCACCCTATGCCTCTAGGAAGTATAAAAACAGCAGCCAGGCTGTCTCCATTGTTGCCATTTTGTGGGGGAGAAAGGTTTCTGTTCAATTCAAGAGGGTCTTGCTTTTAAAATGGAAAAGAGTAGTCTAGTCACTTGCCAGGAGCCAGCTGTACCTGACCAGCATATAGCTCCAAAGGGCTGTGCAATAGCAAGGAGCAGCAATAAACCCATGAGCTGGATGTTATGGCCCAGTCCTGCCAGCTCTTTAAGCAGCAGGAACCTGTTCCTGGTTTGAACCTCACCTCCCTCTTTACAGCACTGACTGGGGCTCTGTCTGTAGAGGAGCTTGTGGGACTGGAGATGAAGTAGCACCTAAGCAAAAGTGAAGGAGAGACAAATGAGAGATCTCAACAGCTCATCCCTGCTGCCACAATAATTACCTGGTGATGTGGAAGAGGGAGAGCCGAGCACAGGGAACAGCTAAAACTCTAGGCCCCTTTACCCCTTTGGAAAGGAATGGGGTGACCTTCCCCTTTCCATCTCCAGAAAGGGTCCCCCTCCCCTCCTGAAAGTGATTAACAACATCACCTGCACAGTGTGGCTGAGAGAGTTTTAAAAGAACAGCTCCCCTCCAATGCTCACTCTGTGGAAAAGGCCAAGGAAACAAGATAGGTAGCAAAGGAACAAATGGGGCCAAGAGGAGAGCTGCACAGTATTGGGAGCAGGGTTAGTATTAAGTGAGTGTCATTCACACAAGGCACTAATTAAATACCTAGACAGCCAGAAAACTACCTTCCGGACCAAGCTGTTCAGGTTTTAGTAGGGCCCTCGCACAAAACACTGCTACAAAGGGCCAGCTTCTCATTGCTTTAATTCATCAGCATGTTGAAATACTATTAGGCTGGGTGAAGGAGGAGACACAGGAAAGCAAAAGCAAGGAGCATGTCAGGTGAATTAATGATCAAATCTTAGAGCCTCTTCTGCAAGCTCCCCATGAACGGAACAGTGTTTGCTAGGGGAGCACCAAAGACCTTGGAAGCCTCATAGTGTCCTCATGCGCTTGCCTTAAGCCACCCTTGATAGGTGGTCTAGCCCAGGGTGACTCCATCGGAGAAGATTATTCCTCAATAATCCCTGTCTAGCCTGGCCTACAGTTCTTCCAGTGATTGCTATTCCATAACTTTCCTTGGCAGCTTCCTCTAGGGTCTTAACCATTCTTAGCTGTACAGTTTTTCCCAGTATGTAGCTTACATTTTCCCCGCTGCAGCTTTAGATCCTTACTGCTGCGTCTCTCCTTGCTGACTAATGACAGCAATTGATCTTTGCCTACTTTATCAAATCCACTCTCATATTTCCAGCTCACCATAGCATCTCCAGCATCACTCGTCCTTTTCTAGTCAGCACATGCCTAGTGGTAAGACTTTCCTTTTCAGTTTTATTTTTATGTAGAGCTCCTTTTCCGGCTCTCCCCTTCCCCAACCCCCTGAACACATCTATTTATTTTTGCACATGCATGGGAAAATCCCAGCTATATTTCAGAGCATGTGTGGGCTCGTAGGTACTTATTTCATGGCACAGAAAGTTTTGCGAGACAAAGGATGTCCCACAATCACTGATTGTGACAGCACCCGGCAATGGTAGCCCGTTGACAGCTGCTGTCCTTGCACTGGGGAACTGAAAGTGGTTATATATTAATATTTTATTTGTATTGAGAAATTTACAATTCAGCCAAATTGGAGAGACAAGCAGGCAACTAAATACACAGTAAGACACTTGCCAGATATTAGGCAAGAAAGAAACACACATTCAATTATTTTAAAGTTACGACTGCACTTAATTACTGCTTTATCCTCCAATCATAAACCAGATATGGGATTCATAACAACACTGAATCAAAGATGGCCTGCCTTATACACCAGAAAGAACAAAACAGTAAAAGTGAGCAAAGGAACTTATTACAACTTTCTAGGCCAGTGGTTCTCAAAGTGCAGTCCATGGACCACTAGTGGTCTGCAGCCACCTCCCAGGTGGTCTGTGGCGAGAGCTCACCCCTCCTTCTCCCCCATGCAGCGGGGAGTCTGCGCTGCTGCAGCAGCCTCATGGTTGGCGCGCAGCCACGAGGCTGCAGTATTAGCTCTGGCAGGCGGGAAGGTGAAGAAAGTAAGAGCGATACATCTCTTGGTTGGTCCTCCAGGGCAGGCTGCAGGTTGGGCTGCGTGGGGCCGGGGCAGGCTCTTGTGGTGCGCAAGCAGCCAGTGCCCCCTTTCCCCAGCAGCAGGTTGAGCTGTGCTGCGCCTGGCAGCAGTTGGAGGAGGCGATGCTGGGACTGAGGACCCTGCACATGCAGGAGGCAGGTGGGGGCTTGGGGCCCTTTGGGGCTTCGCACCCACGGGGACTCGGTGTGGGGAGAGGGGCCAAGCCACCTCAGCACCCGCCCCCCAAGGGTGCCATGGACTGCAGGGCTGGACACCCCGGGGTCACCTACCTGCCCACCCCCTCCTTGCTGCACCACGCTCAGCCTTCCTGTCCCCTGCCCCTCCATTTCCCCTCCTGGCCAGACACCCTACCCCCAGTCCACTTCTGCACCCTCCCCTCTGGCCAGACACCTACCACCCCCCGGCTCCTGCATCCACAGTTGCTCCTTGAACCCTCCCTTGCTCCTGCTCACTCCCCCTGGCCAGACACCCTGTTCCCCACCCAGACCTTGCACCCTCACACCCTTCTGCACCCCATCTCCCTCCCAGATCCTGCACCCCATCCCTATCCTACTTGCTGGCAGCCCTGTCCCACACACTGAACCCCTCATTTTTGTCCCCAGGGTTTTTTGCTTCTAACGTGTGTGGTCCCCAACTGATTTTTCTGTGGGTCAGTACAGTGTCTCCTGATACAAGAACGGTTCCCCGCCCCTTCCATAAATAAAGAAATCATTGAAACCTTTTGTGTTGGACATAAATATTTTATTTTATTTAAAATGAAGTCTGATAAACTAACATGAGAAAGTTAAAATGCTTAATCTGTTTAATAATTTAAATTAAACCAGTCTCCTTAGCTGCAGCACTAGCAATATGGCTCGGTAGTAATTATGTAATTAACGGTGAGTTTCCATTAGCAACTGGTGGTCCACGGAAAGGTTTACATTGAGTGGGGTGGTCCAGGGGCCAAAAAGTTTGAGAACCACTGTTCTAGGCAAGAAATGCTTTTTCCTGAATCCCCTTCTTTCCTGATATGGCTATGTTGTAATTTGGAAGCTTATAAATGAAATGTTCTACCAGGTGCTGTATGAAGAGCCATGTTTCTTTGTGCCCCTGCCCTATCTCCTGAATTAAAGGCAGTTTTCATGAGCTACCTTGGAGAAGAAATTTCATCTGATTCTTGGGTGCAATTCTAACCTATACAATGCAGCAGCATCCATGTGCATGGACCAGTCAGAGGTGCAGTCCCCATTCCGAAGGCCAAAGGGAGCCACAGAATGGCCAGACAAGAGGTAAATGTCCAGGGGCACTAAGGGCACATCTACATAGCAGGGCTAAAGCCGAAATAAGATACATGACTTGAGCTACATCAGTTGCGTAGCTGAAGTCAAAATAGCTTAATTCGGCTTTTGGCGCTGTCTACACAGCAGGAAGTCCGAGGTAGAGCACTCTTCCTCCAACTTCCCTTACTCCTCATACAATGAGGGTTACAGGAGTCAGAGTAAGAAGTCTTCTGGCTCGACATTATTTTGACATTATGTCAAAATAACTGCTTGTAGTGTAGACGCGGACTATGTTATTTTGGAATAATATCAGTTATTCCGAAATAACGCTGCTGTGTAGACATAGTCAAAGAGGATATTTCTGAGCTCCTCTGGTGTGGAAAAAATAAGTATAAATTAAAAAGATATGAAACTGCCCTGAAACAGAAAAGTTTTAACAAACAGAATTATAATATTTTCTACTTTATCACTTGTTAGCCCATCCAATGTTTGCTATTTATTTTTTTAAATGAAACATAAGCATTGATTATTGTCAGAGCTGTGTAAAGATAATTTCACCATTGGCAAGACTAGAAAAACTATAATAACTATTAATGAGAGAGTAAAGAAAGAGGAGAAACCTGTTTTCTGATCCTCCCCTTAATTTTTTTCATTAAAAGTGAAAAGCTTTGGGGGATGGATAATTAATTTGAGTCACAAACAGTTCTTGCAGCCAAAATAGGTCAGATTAATGAGGAATCGCCATTTTCTTGTGAGAATATTTCATCCAGGATCAGAGTAGGGGCTACCATATAATTATTAAGGCCTCCAGCCATCCCACTTTGTTCTGCAATTCCTCAAATCTCATGAACTGAGTAGGGGCAGGATAGGTCAGTATTTGGATGTAGGACCGCCAAGGGATATCCCTGTGTGGCAGTAGCCCTCTTAGTATTTATCACTATTGTGGTAGTACCCCAGAGCCTCAAGCAGGTGGAAGCCAGAAAGATCAGGGAAGGTGGCTGCTTTGCACACACGATGCATGATGTGGTCTCTGTCCCACAGCTAACAGGCTGGCCAAGTCTACACTGGCACTTTCAAGTGTTGTAGCTTTCTGACTCAGGGGTGTGAAAAAAAACCCACACACCCGAGCACAGCAAGTTACAGCACTGTAAAGTGACAGTGTGAACTAAGCTACAGTGCTGGGTGCTGCGCTACTCCCCTCTCAGAGGTGGTTTACATAGGGTATGTCTACACTGCAGTGTTTTTCTGGAATAATGGCCATTATTCTGGAAAAACAATATTTGCATCCACACTGCAATAGCGTTATTTTGACAAAAAGTCGAAATAACGGAGGGTTTTTTCCGATGGCGGTAAACCTCATTCTACGAGGAATAATGCTTTTTACGAAAAAGCTTTTTTGGAAAAAGGCGTGTGTGGATGCGGAAGAGGGAGTTCTGTCGAAAAAAGAGGCCTCCAGGAAATAACACAGGTGCCCTGCTGGCCACTCCGGTCACTCTCATCACAGCTCTATAGTTCCTGTCTCCCGGCAGCTCTTAAAGCGGCAGACACCTGGGACAGGGCTTATGGCAGGAAGTCGGCCCTGGAAGCTGCAACTCACTGTGTGCAGCGCCGGCCTTAGGCCGATTTGGCCGAATCGGGCCCCGCGCCAAAGGGGGCCCCACGCCCCTGAACCCAGAAGTTCCGGCAAGTTACTTTTCAGAGCCGGGGCCCTGCTCCAGCAATATGTGGAGCTGGGTCTCTCCCCCGGCTCTGCCTGGAGCGGGCCCCAGACCCCCCCCCGCACGTCCTCCCACCCGGCCCCCAGAGCATCCCCCTCGGCCCCGGACCGTCCCTGCCGTGCGTGGTTCTCAACGCGGCTCCCCCTCGCCGCCTGCTGCTGCCATGCGCAGCGTTGCAGGTGGGCGAGGAGGACGCCTGGGCGTGATGTGACGGCACGGCCCGGGATTTTAAAACTCCTGGGAGCCACATTGCGGGACGTGGCTGGCTCTGGGTTCGGACTCCGGGGCCTGAGTGCAGACTCCGGCCCCGCAAAGTGGAAGGCAGAAGGTAGGGAAGGGGCTTGTGTGGAGGGGCTTGTGGAGGAGGGGAGGGGAAGGGGGCTTGGGTGGAGGGCAGGGGAGGGGGGGAAGGAAGGGGCTTGGGCAGAGGGGAGGAAGGGCTTGTGTGGAGGGGGAGGAGGAAGAAGGCCAGAGACAGGGTGGAGGAGAGACAAATGGCAGGGGCCAAGTGCAGACAATGAGGAAAGGGCAGGAGGAGGTGTCAGTGGGAGGGGACAGAGTGATGCTGGGAGAGGAGAGGAGAGGGGAAGGGCATTGGGGGCTAGAGGGGAGGGAGGTGCTGGGAGAAGGCTTGAAAGAAGGGGTGGGCATGAGAAAGGTGGGGATGGAGCAAGTCATGTGTGAGGGCACAGAGGGGCAGGAGGAACAGGGCAGAGAGTGGTGAGGGGTGGGCATCAGGGAAAAGAGGGCAGAGGGGCAGGGCAGTAAGGAAGGGAGGCACCAGGAGGTGCAGGGCTAAGGAAGGTGCAGGTGCCAGGGATTCTGGGGTGAAGCAGAAGGGCAGACACCTGCAGGAGAGGGACCAGCACCAGAGGAGAGGCAGGGCAGGTGTGTAGAGGAGGTGTTAGAAGAGGGTAGCTCACATGATCAGAGTGGGGCTACTGGAGGAGTGGGCACAGGGAGAGAAGGGCTGGTGGAGGGCAGGTCGCAGGAGGGCTGAGGGCAGTGAGAAGGGCAGGAGTCAGGACAGCAGAGGAGGGTGAGGAGTTGGGGGCAGCAGGCACCAGGGAGATGATGGAGCAAGGAGAGGAGACATGGCAGCAGAGAGAAAAGGTAAAGGTTTATAAAATATTTATTAATAACTTGCATGCTGCCCACGGCCAGTTTGTTTGCGCCTGCAGTGCAGTTTGGGTTTATGGGGATCAACACGTGGCGCAGTGGGAGCCAAAACAAAAAGTAGTCAGTGTAATGATCTTCTGTTGATATGTGTTTTAGTAGTTAAATTCTTGGACTGTCATTGCTCATGAAAAGTGCTGTCACATGGGTAGAAATCGGGTAAATATTGCATTTTATTAATATCAGCAGAACTGACTTAAATGGGGCCTGTGTGTTGTGTAGTCTTGCCTTAATCTTTGTATTCATGCCTGTCAGTGTGAGAGAAGCTATTTGTATATATTTGCTTGCATATGCAACCACACTTAAGTTGAGGCCCTCAGCATGTTCTGTAAGTATCAGTGTGGTCCCTGGGGCTTCCAAAGTTGAGTTGCCCTAGCTCATCCCTGACAGGTGTCTGTCTAACCTGGTCTTAAATATCTCCAGTGATGGAGATTCCACAATCTCCCTAGGCAATTTATTCCAGTGTTTAACCACCCTGACAGGCAGGAAGTTTTTCCTAATGTCCAACCTAAACCTCCCTTGCTGCAATTTAAGCCCATTGCTTCTCATCCTAACCTCAGAGGCCAAGCAGAACAATTTTTCTTCCTCCTCCTTATGATACTCTTTTAGGGTATGTCTACACTACAGAGTTAATTCGAAATAACAGACGTTATTTTGAATTAACTGTAATAGCTGTCTACACATACAAACTGCTATTTTGAAATAAATTGAAATAGCGGAGTTCTTATTTCAATTAGGTAAACCTCATTCTACGAGGAATAACACCTAATTGAAATAGCTAATTCGAAATAAGTGCTGTGTAGACACTTATTTCGGGGGCCTCCAGCCCTTCCCAGTTCCCCTGGTGGCCACTCTGGGCCAAACCAGGAAAACTCCTCTCTTCTCCCCAGCCCTGGGGCAAAGGGTAGACTCTGGCCAGAGGGCACTGAGCCAGGCCTGCCAGCAGTCTCTGCCCTGACCCAGTGGCCCCAGGATGAGCCAGGCAGCCAGTGCCAGCCAGCCGCCTCCGCCCAGTCCCCAGCACCCAGGGGCCAGCCAGAGATCATGGACCTCATTGAGGTTTGGGGAGGCCTCAACTTCATGATCTCCGACCAGGCGGAGGAACGCGCCATTTATGGCCGCATGGAGGCCACCATGGCCAGCACCCAAGAGCAGGTGCGCCTGAAGGTGAAAGAGCTGCGGCAGGCGACGCCAGGGCCACCAGGGCGGCACCGCAGCAGGGGCTGACACCTGCCCCTACTTCCCAACCCTCGACCGACTCCTGGGGGGCAGGGCGGTCCGCGCCAGCCCGGGAGGCAGTGAGCCGGGACCAGAGGGCCCTGACCCGGGCACACCAGAGGGGCCACTACCAGCTGCCCCAGCACCGGAGTCGGCAGAACTGTCCCATACCCGGGGGGGAGGTGAAGAGGGAGACCAGGGACTGCGCGCATGGGCCATGCCTCCCACGGATCACGCAGCCATCTGTGCACGTGTGAGCACGTGCCATGCCACCCTTGGGCAGGTGGCTCCAGCTGCGTGACACCCAGGGGCCGTGGCTCAATAGGCACACGCGCGTGTGTGAAGAGACCTGACACACTCCAGACCCCGGGGCGGGACCCAGCAGGATGCTCTCCCTTCACACGCCCCCTCTACACAGAGGCAGGGGACATCTCCCCGCGCCGGCCACACTATACACGGCACGGGGGCATGGGTGCGGTCTTGGGGCAGCTCCCAGTCCCGGGGAGAGCCAGACATCCTGACCATGGCCTCTGTGCAAGCACATCGGCTCTGACGGTGCAGGGCATGGTCGCCCCTGGACGACCCTGCCGACTCCGGTGCCGGGGCAGCTGATAGTGGCCCCTCTGGTGTTTTCAAAGGTAAACAAGGCCAATTTCTTCAGCCTTGCCTCATATCTCATGTTCTCTAGACCTTTCATCATTTGTGTTGATCTTCTCTGGACTTTCTCCAGTTTCTCCACATTTCCTGAAATGTGGCGCCCAGAACTGGACATGATACTCCAGCTGGGGCCTAATGTAGATGGCTCATTCCTGCCTAGGGACGTGAGACTGGGCGGGTTAATTTCCAATCCTCCTGTTTATTCTTTCCTAAGCCAGGAGGGCACAGTAGTTCTGATGGGGCTCTGCAGGAAGGCAGCCCGCACTGCCCCTGCCTGAAACCTTGTGCAGGTGTTAAACAGCTGTCCAGCCCACCCTAGAGGTGACTGCATTTCAGCATGCCTGAAGCAACACTGCACCAGCAATGGACAGGAGAATGGCTCCCGGGCATGGCTTGCTCATGACTGCTTCAGTCCCGCTTGATGGGCCTCAGCCTCTTTCCTTCCACTCCCCGCTTTGCAATGGGGCTGTAGACTCTGGGGAGAGGGGTGGAGGCAGGCAGAGGTGTCTCCTGCAGCAGATGTAGACATGTCTCTGTATTAATCATTCTCTCATTGAAGTTTTTAGCTTTAGTGAGTCCTTTTACATGGAAACTTTGTATTATGTCTTGGTAGAATAGTCCCTAGGACAAGTGAGGCAGAGACTGTCCCTGTGGGGTGAATGAGGTGGGAATGGATAAGGCGGAAGGTGAGCACCTCTGGGCAGTTGCAAAGGTTGGAGAGGGGATTCCTCCTGCAATGAGGTTTAACAGGTAGTTCGAAATAGGGCTTTATTTTGAATGCCCGTTTCACTGCTGCGTGTAGACATGGGCAGTTATTCCGGGCTTGTAAATTTCAAAAATGGCGCCCGTTGAAGATGCAAACTGCCGTGGATATTTAAATCCCGGGCTTGATTTGTATCTGAATGCCTACATTTGCAGCCCTATTCTGAAATAGGCTGCAAGTGTAGACATACCCTAAAGGAGCTCCAGCAGGGGTACACCAGGGCAAGGGAGCACAGCTCTCGCTCTGGGGCAGGACCCCACTCCTGCCCCTACTACAGTGAACTTCACCACATCCTGGGGGGCGGTGCAGCCCCTTCCCCACCTCTGGTGGTGGACTCGGGGCTGGAGATGCCTGTCCTCACCCGGCTGGGGGTCCCAGCCCAGGAGGAGTAGGACGAGAACGAGGAGCTGCAGGAAGAGACGACCAGCACCATCACCCTGGAGCCGGTACCCCAGGGCCTGGGTGTGTCCCAGGCATCCTCCGAGGCCGGGGAGGGATCAGCAGCTGAGTGCTCTGAGTTTTTCACACACACGGGGTGGGGGAGGCGGGCACTGAGGGGCTGTGGTGTGATCGTCGCTCTGCCTTCTCGGCCTGGCCATTGCGCTTCAGTCTGTGCACATGGATGCATGTGCAGTGCCAGTCTCTGCCACACAGCCCCTGGAGGGAGCCCCGGAGCACCCCTGGGCTCCTGCTCACAGGCTCTGGGGAGGCCAGACACACTTCTGAACCCCGGGGGGGATGCCCTCCCACCAACAGCCACTGCTGGAAGGAGGCTGGGGACAAGGGCACACGGACGCCTGCACACAGACTGAGGCATGCCGCACACGGCACATGGGCATGGCTGCCCCCGTGAGTCACCAACCGCTCCCAGGGACATCACTGCCAGGCGCATGTGTGTGTGTGGCCCCGATGGAAGCCCAGGCTGCAGTGTGGCCGGATACTTCCCTTGCCTACTTGACCGTGGGACGGGGGGTGGGGTGGCGGAAAGCATCGTCCCCTGGACATCTCTGGGCCCCTGTGAGGCAGGGCCTATTGTCCAGGCAACATACGGCCTTGCTCCCAGGACATCACCTTCCTCTACACCAAGGGCTGTTGCTCTTCGCTCGTTGATGAGGGCAAGACAGTGTCTCCAGAGATGACTGACCACCTCTCTTTATTCTCCCCGGCCGGACCAGCCGTGACTGTGGGGCGATCACCACCAGGCAAACCAGCCGCCCAACCCCAGGGGAGCTGCAGGTGTCAGAGGGTCCATGAGGACCTAATGAGAGAGCACGTGTCCGTTCTCCGAGACATGCAGCAGACGCTGTCCCAGAAGGTCTAGGACGATGCACAATGGCGGGCCCAGATGTGGGCCGAGCTGCTGCAGCAGGGCCACAACATCTGTGCCACCATCTGGGAGATGATGGCCTACCTGGCTCCTGTCCCTGCCCCCCCTGCCATGCCAGCCCCTGCCCCCACTGCCATGCCTGAGCCCACTCCAGCCCCCACTCCTGCCTATCCCCCTGTTCTCCCAGGACCCCCCCACCCCCGAGGTCGCCGATGTCCCCGGACACAAGGTGGAACTGCCACCCGAGCCATGCGCCAGTCTCAGCCCCAGCTCTGAGCCCCTCCTCCCCATATCCAGGTTCTCAGCCTCCCCCCGCCCCTCCTTCCCAGTTACTTTTATCCCAAATAAAAACGTAAATGGTTATTTTTTTTAACCAAACAGTTGTTTTTATTCTGTCTGCGGGGAAGGGAGGGGTTGTTGTGGAAAAGGTAGAGAGGGGCAAGGCACAGGCCACTAGTGGGGAGGCCCTGGGGAGCGTTACTGGGGTCCTTCAGAGAAACTCTCCCTCAGGGCCTCCCGGATGCGCACCCCCACCTGATGGGCCTGCTGGATGGCAGCTGTGTGCAGCTGTCTCCCAGCTGGTCTCTGCCCTCAACCCCAGAAGGAAGGCGGCCCCCTTCCTCTCCACAATGTTGTGGAGAACACAACAGGCTGAGACTACCTGGTGGATGTTGTGCTCCCCCACATCAAGGTGGGTCAGGAGGCACCTGAACCGCGCCTTCAAGTGCCCAAAGGTGCATTCCACCTGTATGCGGGCCCTGCCCAGGCGGGCATTGAAACAGTTCCTGCTTGGGTCCTGGTGGCCAGTGTATGGCTTCATAAGCCATGGTATGAGGGGGTAAGCCACTTCCCCCACGATGCACAGTGGCATCTTCACGTCCCCGACCCTGATGTTGCTCTCGGAGAGGAAAGTACCAGCCTCCAGTTTCTGGTACAGGCTGGAGTTGTGTAAGACATGGGCGTCATGCGCCCTCCCCGACCAGATGACGAAAATGTCACTGAACTGTCTGCAGTAGTCGACCAGGGCCTGCAGGACCATGGAAAAATATCCCTTGCGGTTTATATACTGGGTGGCTCGGTGTTCTGGGTCATGGATGGGGATGTGGGTTCCATCTCTCGCCCCCGCCCCCCGCAGTTGAGGAAGCCCAGGGCAGCAAATCCAGCCACAATGGGATCCAGGTCTCCCAGGCGGATGTTTATGGCCCTCACCACCTGCAGAAGGAGACAAACAAACACACAAAACAGAGAATCAAAGGGGGTGCCTGAGCCCTTAGGAGGTCTACCGTGGGGTGCGGTTGCAAGGGCCTTGCTCCTGCACACAGGCAGAGGTTCTCAGTGATGAGCTCTGAGTCGAGTTCATGCAGGGCCATGAAGGCAGGCTGCACAAAGTGCTGCAGAAACTGCAGCATGGCCGTGTGGGGGCCATCTCCAGGGGCAGCACCGGCTCCATGGCAAGGAGTGCTGTAGTGTCGTGAAGCAGGGCAACCAGAGCACGCACTGCAAAAGCTTTGCTGTCCCTCGGAGAGGTAGGCAAGCAAGCATCAGAAGCAGAGAAACAGCTGTCCGGGGGGGGGTCCCTTTAAGCACGTGTCTCAGCTAGCCTTAGGCAGCAGCACCCGGAAGCAACTGCTGACCTAATGCCCTGCCTGAACTGGTTCCAGGTGTCCTTAAATGTGAGATAGCGTCCAATCAGTGTGGACATTATCTTTCAAAACAGCACATCACTATTTCGTTGCTCTTTTTGCATGTGGATGCTCTTTCAAAATAAGCTTTTCCAGAAGATCTCTTCTGGAAAAGCTTGTTCCAAAAGAAGCTTGCAGCGTAGCTCTCTCCCAGCACTCGTGCCATGGCCACACTTTCGGTTTAAAGCGCTGCTGCATCTGTGCTTTAAACTGTTAAGTGTAGACAATGCCTCTAACAAGCAACATACACAGGGTGGGTAACAGGGTGATGATACTGAGTCTGTCCAATGTGGCCATCATACTGCTGGAGATGCAAACTGGGCACCAGATCCCTTGAAATTATTAAATGTCCCATGGGACTACCTAGTGCAGTGACTCATTTCCAAGGTGGATAATTCCTGCTGCCCACCTCACTCCCTCTGCAGCATCATTTGTTCTGGTGGGCAGACTTTCAGCTTCAGTCAATCAGAGCTCCAGGAATGGCAGAGAGGCTGTGAAAAGTTACCCTAGTTAAGGACCTGGCAGCACTGCATTCTTTACCTCACATCCTGAGCTGTGTTTGAATGATGCTGCATAGTGTGTGGCAGCTGCGGCATTGCACCCCAAATTCTGTGTTGGGTGGAGGGAGTCCTGAGCATTCTTTGTCAATCAATCAGTTTAAATCCAGGGAGTGCACTTGGTAATCCTGCAGCAAGAAGGGCTCTCTGTTCATTTGTTAGTTAAAAGTAACCTGGATGTATTTATGTATCACCTGTACTGCGCCTGTCATTCTTATTAGACTGCAGCCAGAGCCCATAGCTGAGCCATGGTGTTCATCTTTGCCCTCTGAGCACTGCAAAATAATGGCTATTTGGTGACTAGTCATGGTGTGGGGACACATTGACTGCCAGATACCTGCGTTTTAAGTGTTACCCTAGTGAGGTAGATGCTCTTGGGATAAAATAAACCTGAGGTTCATCCCCTGCCCCATGTGTTCTTGTAAATTGGGCCCCAGGTGTCATATACAGAGCTCACTGGCCTTTCCTCCTCCTTCCTGTTCCACTTCCTGCAGACTCCAGACCACCCCTCTGGGCAGCCCCAGACACGGGGGGATGGCAGGTCCTGTCTTTGGGATGGTGACATCTGCTTTCACTCTTGTTTTAACCTCAAAGTGTGTGGATAGTGCTACACTACTAATGACTATTGACTGGACTCAGGAGTTTTCTATGTGCTCCTCAAGGCATCTCCTGATGTACACTCCTGCCCTGTCCTTGTGCAGCACCTCTGCCTCTTGGTCTCCAGCAGGAGTTCCCTGGCCTTTGAACCCTCACATCATGACACAGTGAAGATTTTTTTTAAAGGTACCATAATTTGGGTAGATGTTCATGAATCTGAGACAGGGGCATGGGGCCTTCCACTGAATACATAGGACTGGGAAGAGGACATGTCATCTTTCACCTGTAGCTGACCAGTCGAGGTACTGGAAATACATTGTGAATGCGGCCTTTCTCCTGTAGGTCCCTGATTCTATTCCCCACAGTGATGGCCTGGAATGGCCTTTGGAGTTTTTCATCCTTACTCAGTTGATCGCAGTCTGGCCCCTGGGCATAGGCGTTTGTGGCTGTTGGAAATGAGATCTGGGTTCTGAAGCTAGGAATCTTATCTACAAGGCCTCAGATAAGATCCCTGCTGGCAGTGAGTGAGCACCTACAGAATCCCAGATAATACTCTACTCTCACTGAGCCAAGCCCCAGCCCCGTCACAAAGGTTCTCTAGTCACTGATTGGAATGGTAGGATGGCTCTCCTGCAGTGAGGCATCTGGCTCTGTTACTTCTCCTGTGTGCACTTTCCTACTCAGATCTGCATGAACACATTTTGGCTGTGCTCAGCATCACCACAGATTCTGCCCATTGTGCCATGGCCTCCAATATCCTGCATGTGGAGCAAGAAGCTGTTTCTTTGTGGGAGTGGTGAGCAGTTATCAGGGGACGTTACGCAGATGCCCTGTTTCCTGTTATTACCTCACAGTTAAACTTTTCGTATCTCTTGTCCCAGAGGTAGGGTTACCATATTTGAACTTTCAAAAAAGAGGACACTCCTGAGAGGGAGTGTATCTGTATCAGTATCTCTCAACTCACGGGCTGTGTCTAGACTGGCCAGTTTTTGCGCAAAATCAGCCGCTTTTGCGCAAAAACTTGCCAGCTGTCTACACTGGCCGCTTGATTTTCTGCAAAAGCACTAACGTTCTCATGTACGAAATCAGTGCTTTTTGCGGAAAAGCTTTGACGCTCCCGTTCGGGCAAAAGTCCCTTTTGCGCAAAACTGTTGCACAAAAGGGCCAGTGTAGACAGCTAGCTAAGACTTTTGCGCAAAAGCAGGCTATGCGGAAAAAAGCGGTTTGGATGCCGGGAGACCCCGTAGGAGCCCCGGACTTCCTGGTAACCCGAGCTCTTAAAGCACACGCAGGCTGCTGAGCGCACGTGGCAGGAGCGTGCCTCAGACCTCTTGCCTGAGGTCTGCCACGCTGCCCCTGCTGTGCCCAGCAGCCACCTTGCAGCGCAGCATGGCAGCTCCGGCCGAGGAGCCACCTGCACCCCCAGCGCAGGAGGCCCCCAGGGGCCGGAAAAGAAGGGCCCCATCCTGGTCGTCGGGGAAGCTGGAGACCCTCCTGGACTTGTGGCAGGAGGAGGAGGCCCTCCACGAGACCCACTCCCGGCGCCGGAACGCCGACATCTTCGGCCGCATGGCCCAGGCGCTCGCCCAGCAAGGCCATCCCGCCCGGACCCTCGAACAAGTCTGGGCGAAAGTGAAGGAGCTGCGCCTGGGCTACGTGCAGGCCAGCGAGGGCCAGGGGGCAGGAGCAGACACCTGCCCCCATTACGACCGGCTCCATGCCATCCTTGGCCAGCCAGCCCCGCAAGCCCCAGACGTGGCCGTGGACAGCAGCGTGCGCCCCCCCGTCACCAGGACCACCGAGGCGGGGGAAGGAGACAGCAGCGCATCCGAGGGTGAGGCCAGCATTGCCACCCAGCAGGCCCCTCCAGCAGCCCTGATGTCTCCCGCGCACCCTCCGAGGCCGGGAAGGATCCACCGGTGAGTCTTGCACTTTGCACTCACAAGGGCGGGGCGGGGGGCGGGGAGCCAGGCGCCCGGAGGGGGAGGGGGAGTCACTCAGGCCACGTGTGCTGCACGCTGTGTAGCATTAGGCAGCAAGCAGCCCGTCCAACCACGTGCAGCCTGGTGACCGGCGGCATGTGGCCGCGGCAGGCAGCTGCAGGGCACGCCTGGGACCGTGCTGCTCACACACATTCGGCGGGACCAGGGGAAGGGTGGATGCCGGCTGGAACCAGCCAGGGCCCCAGGGACTCAGCCCAGAGCCCGCACCGCGCAAGGGTGCAGCACGGAGAATGGCACACTGTCCCATGCCTGGCTGTGAGGCACAGCCAGCTGCTCCTGGGTAAACCGCAGCGTCACAGCCCTGTGGCGTGGCCCCACTGAGCCCCTCGCCTGCTCCCGGTGCCTTGGCTGGCTCCCGAGAAGTCCCCACTGCGGCCACACATGTCCCTGGGCTACGTGTGTGAGGGATAGTGGGAGGAGAAGGGGGCGCCCGCCGTTGCTGCAAGGATGGGACACTCCCCAGTCACTCTCCTGGTTCCGTCCAGGAGATATCCGATGGGGATCTGAGAGCCCAGACCACGTCTGCCAGACGTGCTCCCAGGCACTGTGTGGGGATTCATCTCGCTTTCCCTGTCAAATACCATTGATTAGCCCAAAGCCTCACAGCCTCCACTGGCAGGGAGTTCCACAGGTTAACGCAACACAAGCGCCCTCCACGGGGCCAGGACACAGACCGGGGGTTCCAATACATGGAGGAGGACCCTACTCCAGGGGCGGTCCTCTATGCAAACATACAACACGGGGGCAGGGAACCGAGGCCCAAGCCACACCACCCCTGTGGTGTCACCTGGGCTCAGGGGTGGGGTGGAAGGCATGAGGTGTGGGGACAGTGGCCGGGCTGCCTGACTGACCCATCCTTTCTTCTGTTCCCTGCAGCGGGACCAACCAGGAGCGGGGGACCCTCCGGTCCGGCAGCAGCAGCACCCCCAGCCGCCCAACCACGGAGGCAGCGCACCCGACACCGGGACCAGCTCCTGCGGCGCCACGTGCAGGCCGTCGAGCGGGTAGAGGCGGCCATCCAGAGGCGCACAGAGGCGGACCTGCAGTGGCGCCAGGGGGCCTGGGACACCTTCCAGGGACACTGTGCGGTCATGGCGAACTCTGTTGCCAGCCTCTCCACACAGATTGCCCATGCCATCCATTATGGCATGGCCGCGCCCCATGCCCCGCCATCCCTCCCCAGTAGTGCCCCGCCCCCTCCTGCCCCTCCCCTCCTGCAATAGCCCCTCCTGCCCCTGCTCCTGCCCCTCCGCTCCTGCCCCTGCTCCTGCCCCTCCTGCCCACCTCCCGTTCAGCCTGCCCCAACGCGGTCCACCCCATGTCCAGGTCCACCCCGCAGGAGCGGTCGCGGGGCCACCCCTCCCAGGAGTAGCTCTCCTCCCCCTCCCAGTTCAAGGTCTCCTCTCCCTCTCCCCCTTTGTAAATAAAAACCGAACAAGTGTTTATGGTGAAACCAAACTGTGTTGTTGTGTGTTGGTAGGTAAGGGGAGGGAGGGGAGGGGGAAGGAGGAGAGGGAGTTGTCCAGGGAAACCGAGGCGACCCTACTCCGGGGCCTGTGAGAACATGTCCGTGAGGGCCTCCTGGATGCGCACCCCATCCTGGTGCACCTGCCCCCTCCCCCTCCTGCAAAGGCCCCTCCTGCTCCTGCTCCTGCTCCTGCTCCTGCTCCTGCTCCTGCGCCTGCTGCCCACCTCCCCCTTCAGCCTGCCCCCCCATGTCCAGGTCCGCCCCCGCAGGAGCGGTCGCAGGGGCCACCCCTCCCAGGAGTAGCTCCCCTCCCAGTTCAAGGTCTCCTCCCTGTTACGCGAGGTAACATGAATAATTAATTTAGAATGCCGATCAACCTAATAAAATCATGAAGATGACAAATGCGGACTCCAAATTCCATATCTATCACAGGTTTTCTAAAAAAAGGGAAATAATTTTGAAGGGTTATGGGTTTGTGATGCATAAATGAATACCAACTCGAAGATAAAATTCAACCACAGGACTATATTTGACATGCATAAAATCCCAATCAAGCAAGGGATAGATTACAAAGAGTAAACACAACACAAAATACATGAAACACAGTCTAGGCGCGGAGGCGGTGCGGTGGCGCTGGCGCCCTCCATCCTTTGGTCCTTCCGGGCCTCAGGAGAGGAACTGCCAGGAGATCCTCGACGGACGAAGCTGTGGCTGGCGCCCTCCATCCTTTGGTCCTTCTGGGCCTCAGGGAGGAACTGCCAGGAGATCCCTCGAGAGAGACTGACTCGGATGCTACACGAGAGCCTTCGCGACCTCCTCTCTTCCTGTTCTTCGGGACAGCTCGAACAGACGATGGTGGCCTATAACTAAACCTAAATCTAAACCTAATCCTAATTGGTAGGTACAAGCCTTCCGCTTGACCTGACCAAACCCTTAACAGAACCAAGAGTACTGTGCTCTGAACTAGACTGCTCAAACATATTTCACATAACAATAACGAACATTCTGCACAACATCCCCTCTCCCCAAACAGTGTGTTGTTGTGTATTGGGAGGTAAGGGAGGGAGGAGTTGTCCAGGGAAACTGAGGCGACCCTACTCCGGGGCCTGTGAGAACATGTCCGTGAGGGCCTCCCGGATGCGCACCCCATCCTGGTGCGCCTGGTGGCTGGCAGCTGTGTGGGGCTGTTCGTAGGCCTGGCCCTCTGCTGCCAGCCATGCGGGAAGGAAGGCCTCCCCGCTCCGCTCCACAATATTGTGGAGCACGCAGCCTGTGACCACTACCTCCGTTGCATTCCGCTCACCCATCTCGAGGCGGGTGAGCAAACAATGAAGCGGGCTTTTAAGCGGCGGCGAGCTCCACCGGATTTCGGGCCCGGTTGAGGCGGTCGTTGAACCGGGCCCGGTTCTGGTCCGGCCGCCCCGTGTAGGGCCGCATTAGCCAGGGCTGCAGGGGGTAGGCAGCGTCCCGGCAGCGCAGATGGGCATAGGCACATCCCGACAGTCAACTCCGCCGGGAAGTAGGTGCCCGCCTCCAGCCTGCGAAACAGTCGGAGTTGCGCGGGATGCGGCGTCGTGTGCCCTGCGGACCAGCCCGTGTAGACGTCAGGAAGCGGCCCTGGTGGTCCACGAGGCCTGCAGAGACGATGGAGCAGTACCCCTTTCTGTTGTTCATGAAATGGGCTGCTCGATGCTCCGGGGCCCGGACGGGGATGTGGGTTGCATCCAGTGCTCCCCTGCAGTTGGGGAACCCAAGGGCAGCGAAGCCGGCGACGGTAGCGTCCACGTCCCGCAGGCGGATCACTCTGGGGAGCAGGAGCGTCGTTGATGGCGGACGACCTGCAGAAGGGTGCAGAGAAACACAGGGAACACATCACATAAGGCAGGGGTGAGTGTGCTCCTTGGCCCCCTCCCGTGATTCCCTCTGTCCTCACGCACACACACACACCAGCCCCCTCGCCCCACCCCACCAGCAGGCCTGTGCAAGGGAGGATGGCCCGAACCCCTGGGTGACCCAGCGTGGAGTCTTGGCTGCCCCTGGGCATGGAGTGCAGCACCCTCCCCCCACCCCACTCCCCACTCCCCCTGGGACTTACCTCCATCACGACGGCGCCGACAGTGGATCTGCCCACCCCGAATTGGTGTGCCACCGATCGGTAGCTGTCCGGGGTGGCCAGCTTCCAGACTGCGATGGCGACCCTCTTCTTGACGGGGATGGGTGCCCGCGGCCGGGTGGTGGCTCTCTGGAGCGCGGGGGTGAGCCAGGCACAGAGCTCCATGAGCGTCCGCTTTCGCATGCGGAAGTTCGGAGCCATTGCTGGTCGTCCCATTGCCCTAGGACCAGCCGGTCCCACCAGTCGGTGCTGGTGTCCAGTCTCCACACTCGCCTCTGCACCCTGGGGTGGGGTGCCACAGGGACACCATGGCCTCACTGGTGAGGGGTCCAAACCGATGGGCCCCTCCTGGTCCTGGAAGAGGAGGGCACCGACCTGGAGCAGCAGCTGCAGGCACTCCAAAATGTCCGACAGGGGCCAGAGCAGGCACATGGCCACCCCTGGTTCCATGGCACAAGACAGAGGGCTAGGGAAAAAACCCCTGGCAAAAGCAGTAGGTGGCCAAAGGCAGCGGTGTCCCAAAGTCAGAGGGCAACCACCAAACCTGCTTATGGCTGTCAGTCCCTGCAAGGGGCCCCTAGCACGAGCACAGAGAAATGGCTGTCCGGGAGATCCTTTAAGCACGTGTCTGAAATTGCCACCAGCCCCCGCCCCCGGAAAGGGCTGGTGCCCTTGTGCCCTCCGCAAAATGGTTCCGGGCTTCTGCTTTTGTGGAAAAGCGCGCCGCCAATGTAAATGCTCTTTTCCGCAAAAGCGCATCGTTATCACGCGAACTCCGTGCCAGTCTAGAGTGCGCCAAATACTTTTAACGGAAAACTTTTCTGTTAAAAGCATTTATGAAAATCATGCCAGTCTAGACGTAGCCAGTTGTATTAATGTGTTATATATAGTATATATATATATAACATTAAAACACATTAATACAACGTGAGCATATACAACAAGTAACAGTGAGTATACAATGGCTGCGTTTGACTGGCAGTTTTTGCGCAAAGCAGTTGCTGCAAAAATGCCAGATCTACACTGGCGCAATTTGCGCAAGAGCACTGACCTTGTAATGTACAAAATCAGTGCTTCTTGCAAATACTTTCACGCTCGCTGAAAAAGCCCTCTTGCGCAAGAATACTTGCAAGAGGCCAGTGTAGACAGCAAAGAACTGTTTTGCAAAAGCCCCGATGGCTAAAATGGCGATCGGGCTTTCTTGCTAAAATCGTGTCTGATGCAACCAAAAGCATTCTACATGTAATCTGAAGCCTTTAATTCTCCAGTTATAAATTCCACAAAACTAGTTTATGACTTGGGAGGCAGGGGAGATGAAGTGATCCTTCCCAGGTCAAAAGGAAAGCAATGGAAATTCCAAGTTTAGATTTCGTCAAAGGCTTCTTTTTCAGCCCCCTTCAATCCTCCCTGAATTTGGATGTAAACGTTGTGTCAGTTTTGTGTTATCCTTCTTAGTAGTCCAATGAAATTGGCAATCTGGCAAATAATGGATTTGCTCAATTAGGTGGAGCTCAATTCCTCTAGGGCATTTCCCCTTTGCTTATGAGGTATCCAAAGGGTGGAAACAAACATACAAAACATCCTTTCATCCTATATGCCATTCAGAAAAATCTTCAGGCAAAAAAAGTAAAATGAGGAAGCAATAGCAGCAAAAGTTTCTTCAGTCACCCAGGAGGACAATCCAGAAGATGAAGGAATCTCATCACTACATCAAATTCAACGAGAAGAGGGCTGATTTTCAGGAAGATTTGAGGGGGTGGTTACTGATTTTCAGAAAAAGGACCAGTTAAGTGACTTTGTACATAGGCTGTTGGGGCTGTTAAATATTGGATCCAGGTTTTGGAACAGATATGGTCAAATTTGGGGGAACATGGATTATTAAGGATTATTTGGTATTTAGGGAGAGAGGAAGGAAGTTGGGATTAGAGGAAGTGCTGAGTGGAGTCAGGCTGAAGGAAAGGCATGGAGGACTGGCTGGGCCAGTCTGGGGTGGACTTGAAGAGCAATGCTTGGAAAAGTGGGGTGAATAATTGGAGGCAAAGGGCTTTCGGGGGTAGGTTCAAAGAGAAGTGGACTGGAAGGGTGCAGGAATCAGGGGACAGGAGAGTTGCAGGGGAGGTCAGAAAAGGATCAGTCACGTGTAGGGAGGGGCCTGAGGGCAGTCAGGAGAAGTGAGGTGTCAGTAGTCGGGAGGGGCGGTTCGTGAGTAAGGGCCGGGAATGTGCGCACGTGACGGATGCGGTGACTGATGAAGAGCCACTCGGGGCAGGCGGTGTTTGAAAAAGAATGAGCAGGGCAAAATCCCGGACATTTTTAGATATTTAAAAAACCCAGACGGACGGATATTTAAGGAACAAAAAGGAGTAAATGTCCGGGAAAAACCAGATGTATGGTAACCCTACCCAGAGGGAATGCAGTTTTGTTCACTGTAACTAGCCTGGAAGAGCTCCAACTGTGCTGGAAAAGGAGACAGTAGAGAGCTCACCCTACCACTGCTTGGCCTCCCCAGGCCTTGCTCTAAAATTTAAAATCTGAGATGAACTAAATGAAGTAATACACTATAGCTAAAACCAAAGAATTAAAACACAGTGAAAAGCACTCCGGATAATGAAGGCTGAAGCTAAAACAGCCCATCAGAATCAATGTTTATATTCCACCTCAGGATTATTGAATTCCTAAGGCACCATATTCACAATATAGAATCATAGAACACTAGGACTGGAAGGGACCTTGAGAGGTCATCGAGTCCAGTCCCCTGTCCTCATGGCAGGACCAAGCACTGTCTAGATCATCCCTAAGGATATGTCTACGCTAGCCCCCTAGTTCGATCTAGGGAGGCTAATGAGGGCGACCAACATTGCAAATGAAGCGCGGGATTTAAATATCCCACGCTTCATTAGCATGTTCCCGGCCGGTCACCATTTTAGAAATTGACTAGCCCGAAGTAACTGCCCGCGTCTACACGCGGCAGTGAAACGGGATTCCAAATTAAAGCCCTAAATCGAATTAGCTGTCAGTGACAGAGATTCCACAACCTCCCTAGGCAATTTATTCCAGTGTCTGACCACCCTGACAGTTAGGAACTTTTTCCTAATGTCCAACCTAAACCTCCCTTGCTGCAATTTAAGCCCATTGCTTAAATTGCTCCTATCATCAGAGGTCAAGGAGAACCATTTTTCTCCCTCCTCCTTGTAACACCCTTTTAGGTACTTGAAAACCGCTATCATGTCCCCTCTCAGTTTTCTCTTTTCTAAACCAAACAAGCCCAATTCCTTCAGTCTTCCTTCATAGCTCATGTTCTCTAGACCTTTAATCATTCTTGTTGCTCTTCTCTGGACCTTCTCCAATTTCTCCACATCTTTCTTGAAATTTGGTGCCCAAAACTGGACACAATACTCCAACTGAGGCCTAATGAGCGCAGAGTAGAGCGGAAGAATGACTTCTCGTGTCTTGCTCACAATGCTCCTGTTAATGCATCCCACAGTCATGTTTGCTTTTTTTGCAACAGTGTCACGCTTTTGACTCATAGGGTATATGTACACTACAAAGTTACTTTGAAATAACAGCTGTTATTTCAAATTAACTTCAATAGCGTCTACACATGCAAACCACTATTTCGAATTTAAATCAAAATAGCGGAGCGCTTATTTTGAGTTTGGTAAACCTCATTCTACGAGGAGTAACGCCAAATTCGAAATAGCTATTTCGAAGTAAGTGCTGTGTAGACACTTAATTCGAAATAGGGGCCTCAGCTCTTCCAGGAGCCCTGGTGGCCACTCTGGGCACAACCAGGAAAACTCGTCTGCTCCTCCAGCCCCGGAGCCCTTAAAGGGCAGACTCTGGCCACAGTGCCTGTGCCAGTTGCAAGCCTGCCAGCACACAGCCAGCAGACCGTGCACCTGGCACAGGATGAGCCAACAACCCGCTGCCACCCAGCCCACCACCGCTCTCCAGGACCAGGCTGGCGGCTCCCAGGAGCCTGCCAGTGGCCGCAAAAGGCGGGCGCCTTCCTGGTCTAGTGCAGAGATCGTGGACCTCACTGAGGTTTGGGGGGAGGCTTCCAATCCCGACGATCTCCACATTAGGCGCAGGAATGCGGCAGTTTACAGCCGCATGGCTGCGCAGCCAGGAGCAGGTGCGGAGTAAAATCAAAGAGCTGCGGCAGGCCTATGCCAGGGCCTGCCAACCAAGGGCTGACCCAGAGGCCTGCCCGCAGTACGAGACCCTGGACCGCATCCTGGGGGGTCAGACGGTCTGTGCCCCCTTGGTGGTCATTGACCCCAGGGCAGAGGGCCCTGCCCCTGACACAGAGGAAGAGGAGGAAGAGGAGGAGGACGGCAGCCAGGAGCCGCAGGAGCCTGCAGGGAGTGTGCCCTGCACCCAGGACCCCCAAGCCGTACCGGAGAGCCCATCAGCAGCCTCATCTGAGTCTGGGGAGGCCTCCACATGTGAGTGCCATCATGGTCCCCTTATGCGGGCCGGGGGGGGAAGGGGGAGCCCAGGGACCGTGCACGTGGGCCTTGCCGACCATGGAGCAGGCAGCAACCTGTGCATCTGCTGTGCCAGCGGGGACATGTGGCCCCAGCTGGGTGCCATGCAGGGGCCCTGGCCTGTTACCCACACGCGTCTACGCGTGAAGGCACATGACAGGCTCCTGACCCCGGGGAGAGACACTGCACACTGCCCTCCCTCCAGACGCCCCCTCTACACAGAGGCAGGGCACATCTTCCCTCCCCACCCACACACCACACTATAGGCAGCACAGGGGCTGGGGTGCAGTCCTAGGCCAGCTCACAGTCCCGGGGATAGCAGGACATGATGGTGCGGAGACCTGCCGTCCTCGCCTTGCAGAGGGGGGCTGGGTTTCACCCACTGTGTCCCCAGGGAGAACTGACCACTTCTCTTGTTTCACCACAGCCGCAGCACCTGCAGTGCAGGGCGCACCACCCGCCTGGAACATCCACCCGTGCCCCAGGCCAGCAGCGCGCGCCGCACGCAGCCAGGAGGAGTACCAGCGGCAGCAGCTGCGGTTACAGGGAAGGCAGGTCCACAGCCAAGAACACTGGGTGCAAGAAGACCTGCAGCTGCAGCAGGAGAGCTTGTGGGAGCTGTGGGAGCAGGGCCATGCCCTCCGCGAGCACCTGCAGACCCCGGTGGACCGACTGCTGCCTCCTGCTGCTCCAGCCCCTGCGGCTGCCCTGGCTATCGCTCCTCCTCCCACCCCTGCACCCCTCCGCTTCTCCCCCGATCCCTCCTGCCCCACCTCCATACCCACTCCCCCGGGGCGCCAGAGCCCCGCACCCGCAGTGCTGCGAGGCGGGAGGGCCGGCAAGACCCCAACCCTGAGCTTCCCCTCCCCCTTCCTCCCTTGCCCACCCCTCTAGCTCCCTCCTCCCAGGTTTCCCCCCTCCCCTCTCCTGCCCTCATTCCCCCCCCTCCCGCCACCCCAGTTATGTTAAATAAAGAGTTTTTTTGTGGCAACACAGGTGTTTTTATTGTACATCAGGAAGCGGGGTTAGGGAGAGAAAGGGGAAGGAGGTGGGAGTGGAATGAAAGGCACAAGGCCCCAGTGGGGCACGCCAGGGGGACTTCAGTCCACATTAATGTCCGTGAACTGGCCCCGGTGGTCAGACACGGCCTGCAGGATCACGGAGAAGTACCCCTTCCGGTTGATGTAGAGGGAGGCCTGGTGTTCCGGGGCACGGATGAGGATGTGTGTCCCGTCGATTGCCCCCCCGCAGTTGGGGAAGCCCAGGGCGTTGAACCCCTGGATGACTGTGTCCAGGTCGGTGAGACGGACGACTCTGCAGAGCAGCACTCTGTTGATGGCCTTGACCCCCTGCAGAGAGACACAAAACCGAGGGTCACTGGGGTGCCCAAGTGGCTGGGAGTGTTCATTCCCTGCCACTGCCCCGCGCCCCACTCCCATGAGCAACCCCCGCTGCAATCCTGGCCACTGTGGGCGGTCTGTAGCGTGGCTGGGACAGACCGAACCCTCCCGGGGAGGGCACTTAGACAACCTCCCCCCCGTTTTCCCTGGGGCAGCCCATCTCCTCCTTGCAGCCCCCCGCTCCTGGCCCAGTGGCCGGTGACTGCCGTACCTGCATGAGCACTGCTCCGACGGTGGATCTCCCTACGCCGAATTGGTTGTCGACGGATCGGTAGCTATCCGGCGTGGAGAGCTTCCAGAGGGCGATGGCCACCCGCTATATACCCATAAATAGCTTGTGGTCCACTATGACCCCTAGACAGAGGTGGAAAATAAGGGTATGTCTACACTACAGCACTAATTCGAACTAACTTAATTCGAATTAGTTAATTCGAACTAAGCTAATTCGAATTAGCGCATCTAGACCCAAAAACTAATTCGAATTAGCGTTTTGCTAATTCGAACTAGTGCGTCCACACTGATTGGATGCTGGGTCGCATTTAAGGGCAGCTGAAACCGGTTCCGGCAGGGCATCAGGTCAGTAGTTGCTTTGTGTGGCTGCTGTCTGAGGCTATCTGAGGCTTGTGCTTAAAGGACCCCTGGACAGCGGTTCTCAGCTTTTCCGCTTGCTTGCCTACCTCGCCGAGGACAGCAAAGCATTTTCCTCTCGCCTGCCTGTGTCGGTGGCTTCCATTGGGGACGCCGCCGCAGTTGGCACCATGGAGCCAGAGCTCACCCTGGGCATGCTGCTCCAGTTTTTGGACTTGCTGCTGCAAGCCTGCCAGCAATGGGTGCAAGGCAGCCCCCTGCCTCTCCCCCTGGCCTCCCCGGGGGTCGTGGAGGAGCGGCAGCAGTGCCCGGACGCCAGCGTACCCCGCCGCATCTGGCGTCTGGACACCAGCAGCGACTGGTGGGACCGCATCGTCCTGGAGCGCTGGGGAGGCGACAGTGGACCCAGAACTTCCAGGATGAAGAAGGACACCTTCCTGGAGCTCTGCGAGTGGCTCGCCCCTGCTCTGCGGCGACGGGACACTCGCCTGAGGCCCGCCATCCCCCTCCAGAAGCGTGTGGCCATCGCCCTCTGGAAGCTCTCCACGCTGGACAGCTACCGATCCATCGGGAACCAGTTCAGCGTAGGGAGATCCACCGTCGGAGCAGTGCTCATGCAGGTAGGGCACTCACCAGCCACTGGGCCGGGGAGGAGGGGGGCTGCAAAGAGGATGGGCCGCCCCAGGGAAAGCGGGGAGGAGGCGAAAGTGCCCCACGGGAGGGTTCGGTCTGTCCCGGCCGTACTACGCCCGCCAGGTTGCTTCTGGGAGTGGGGGCGGGGGCAGTGCCAGAGGCGAACACTCCCAGCCACCCGGGCGCCCCAGTGATTCGCGGTTTGCTGTGTCTCTCTGCAGGTGGTCAAGGCCATCAACCGGGTGCTGCTCTGCAGGGTGGTCCACCTCGCCGACCCGGACGCCGTCATCCGGGGTTTCGGCGCCCTCAGCTTCCCCAACTGCGGGTGGGCCATCGACGGGACGCACATCCCCATCCGTGCCCCGGAACACCAGGCCTCCCAGTACATCAGCCGCAAGGGGTACTTCTCTGTCCTCCTGCAGGCCGTGTGTGACCACCGGGGCCAGTTCACAGACATTAATGTGGGCTGGTCCGGCAAAGCACACGATGCCAGGGTGTTCCGGAACTCCTCCCTGTGCCAGAGGCTGCAGGCCGGGACCTTCTTCCCCGACCACCACATCAGGGTCGGGGACGTGGACATGCCCGTCTGCCTGGTGGGGGATGCGGCCTACCCCCTACAGCCCTGGCTCATGAAGCCCTACACGGGGCACTTCAACCCCTCCCGCCAGGCCTTCAATGCCAGGCTCACCAGGGCCCGCACCGTGGTTGAGGGGGCCTTCGGACGCCTGAAAGCCCGATTTCGATGCCTCTTCACACGCCTCGACCTCGCCCACCACAATATCCCTCCCATGGTGGCAGCATGTTGTGTGCTGCACAATTTATGTGAGCGGAAGGGGGAGGCTTTACTGCCAGCCTTGATGGCTGAGGCTGGCGCATGGCTGGCCACTACGCTCAGCCCGCACGCCGCCGTCCGGGAGGCCCAGCGGGCGTCGGATCGGAAGCCCTGCAGGAGGCTTCCAGGTGGAGGAGGACTGAACTCTCCTGCATGCCTGGGGCCTTCGTCAGGGGGGAGTGGGTGTGGAGGGTGGGGCAGGAGGGATGGGGGGGTGTGGAGGAAGCGGGAGGGGGAGCAGGGGTGGGAGGAGGAGCGAGAGCTGGGGTGGCCGCAGGGGCTGGAGCAGGAGGAGGCAGGAACCTGTCCACCAGGGTCTGGAGGTGACCTCTGAGGGCACGGCTCTGCTCCTCCAGTACCTCCAAGCTCCGCTGCCGCAGCCGCAGGTCCTCCCGGACCCAGTGCTCCTGGATGCGGAGCTGCTTCTCCAGTAGCTGCAGGTGCTGCCGCTGGTAGTCCTCCAGGTTCCTGGTGCACCTGCTGGCCCCGGGTGCGGGTGGCTGTTCCAGGCGGGGTGGTGCGCCCTGCAGTCCCAGGTGCTGTGGCTGTGGTGAAACAAGAGCAGTGGTCAGTTCTCCCTGGGGACACGGTGGGTGAAACCCAGCCCCCCTCTGCAAGGCGAGGTCGGCGTGTGGGGAATGGGCCAGGGCCCCTGCATGACACCCAGCTGCTGCTCCATGGTGAGCAAGGCCCAGGCGAACGGTCCCTGGGCTCCCTCTCCCCCCACGCCCCCCATACACATAAGGGGAGCATGATGGCACTCACATGTGGAGCCCTCCCCGGCCTCGGACGACACAGCCGATGTGCTCTGTGGGGTGCCTCGGGGGTCCTGGGTCCTGGGCAGGCTCCCCTGCAGGCTCCTGGCTCTCGGCATCCTCCTCCTCCGTGTCCAGGACGGGTCCCTCTGCCCCGGGGTAGATCACCACCCGGGGGGCATGGACTGCGTGAGCCCCCAGGATGCGGTCCAGGGCCTCATAATGGGGGCATGCCTTCAGGTCGGCCCCTGGCTGGGAGGCCCTGGAGTAGGCCTGCCGCAGGTCCTTAATTTTGCAGCGGACCTGCTCCCGGGTCCGCATGTGGCCTCTGGTGGCCAGGCTGTCAGCCATGCGGCTGTAGACGGCCGCGTTCCTGTGGCTAGTGCAGAGATCGTGGACCTTGGAGGACTCCCCCCAAACCTCGATGAGGTCCACGATCTCCGCACTAGACCAGGCGGCGCCGCCTCTTGCGGCCCGGGCAGGCTCCTGGGAGCCGCCAGCCTGGTCCTGGGAAGAGGCGGAGGCTGGGTGGCAGCGGGTGGCTGGCTCATGCCTGTGCCAGGTGCAGGGTCTGCTGGCTGTGTGCTGGCAGGCTTGCAACTGGTACAAGCACTGTAGCAAGACCGTGGCCCTTTAAGGGCTCCGGGGCTGGGAGGCGGGGCAGAAGAGTTTCCCTGGTTGTGCCCAGAGTGGCCACCAGGGCAAGCTGGGAAGGGCTAGCCTCCAACTAGTTCAAATTAAGTGGCTACACAGCCCTTAATTCGAGCTACTTAATTCGAACTAGGCGTTAGTCATAAGAACATAAGAACGGCCGTACTGGGTCAGACCAAAGGTCCATCTAGCCCAGTATCCTGTCTGCCGACAGTGGCCATCACCAGGTGCCCCAGAGGGGGTGGACCGAAGACAATGATCAAGCGATTTGTCTCCTGCCATCCCTCTCCAGCCTCTGACAAACAGAGGCCAAGGACACCATTTATCCTGGCTAATAGCCTTTTATGGACCTAACCTCCATGAAATTATCTAGCTTCTCTTTAAACTCTGTTATAGTCCTAGCCTTCACAGCCTCCTCTGGCAAGGAGTTCCACAGGTTGACTACACGCTGTGTGTGAAGAACTTTCTTTTATTAGTTTTAAACCTGCTACCCATTAATTTCATTTGGTGTCCTCTAGTTCTTCTATTTAGGGAACTAATAAATAACTTTTCTTTGTCGGCCCTCTCCACACCACTCATGATTTTATACACCTCTATCATATCCCCCTCAGTCTCCTCTTTTCTAAACTGAAAAGTCCCAGTCGCTTTAACCTCTCCTCATATGGGACCCGTTCCAAACCCCTAATCATTTTAGTTGCCCTTTTCTGAACCCTTTCCAAGGCCAAAATATCTTTTTGAGGTGAGAGACCACATCTGTACACAGTATTCAAGATGTGGGCGTACCATAGTTTTATACAGGGGCAGTAAGATATTCTGGGTCTTATTTTCTATCCCTTTCTTAATAATTCCTAGCATCCTATTTGCCTTTTTTGACCTTGCTGCACATGTGTGGAAGTTTTCAGAGAACTGTCACGATAACTCCAAGATCTCTTTCCTGATTTGTCGTAGCCAAATTAGCCCCCATCATACTGTCGTATAGTTGGGGTTATTTTTCCCGATGTGCATTACTTTACACTTATCACATTAAATTTCATTTGCCATTTTGTTGCCCAATCACTCAGTTTGGTGAGATCTTCTTGGAGTCCCCTTACAGTCTGCTTCTGTCTTGACTATCCTAAACAGTTTGGTATCATCCATAAACTTTACCACCTCACTGCTTACCCCTTTCTCCAGATCATTTATGAATAAGTTGAACAGGATTGGTCCTAGGACTGACCCTTGGGGACACCACTAGTTACCCCTCTCCATTCTGAAAATTTACCATTTATTCCTACCCTTTGTTTCCTGTCTTTTAACCAGTTCTCAATCCAAGAAAGGACCTTCCCTCTTATCCCATGGCCATGTAATTTACACAAGCCTTTGGTGAGGACCTTGTCAAGGCTTTCTGGAAAATCTAAGTATACTATATCTACTGGATCCCCCTTGTCCGCATGTTTGTTAACCCCTTCAAAGAACTCTAATAGATTAGTAAGACAGGATTTCCCTTTACAGAAACCATGTTGACTTTTGTCAACAAATTATGTTCTTCTACATGCTTCACAATTTTATTCTTTACTATTGTTTGACTAATTTGCCCGGTACTGAAGTTAGACTTACGGTCTGTAATTGCCGGATCGCCTCTAGAGCCCTTTTTAAATATTGGTGTCACGTTGGCTACCTTCCAGTCATTAGGTGCGGAAGCCGATTTAAGGGATAGGTTACAAACCACAGATAATAGTTCAGCAATTTCCCATTTGAGTTCTTTTAGAACCCTTGGATGAATGCCATCCGGTCCCGGAGATTTGTTAACATTAAGTTTTCTATTTGTTCCAAAACCTCCTCTAATGACACTTCAATCCGGGACAGTTCCTCAGATTCATCACCCACAAAGGACGGTGCAGATTTGGGAATCCCCAACGTCCTCAGCCGTGAAGACTGAAGCAAAGAAATCATTTAGTTTCTCATAATGGCTTTATCGTCCTTGATTGCGCCTTTTATAGTTCGATCGTCTAGGGGACCCACAGGTTTTTAGCAGGCTTCCTGCTTCTAATGTACTTAAAAACATTTTGTTATTTCTTTTTGAGTTTTGGCTAGCTGTTCCTCAAAATCTTTTTGCTTTTCTTATTACATTTTTACACTTGATTTGACAGTGTTTATGTTCCTTTCTATTTATCTCACTAGGATTGGACTTCCACTTCTTAAAGATGCCTTTTTGTCCCTCACTGCTTCTTTTACATGGTGGTTAAGCCAGTGACTCTTTTTAGGTCTCTTGCTATGTTTTTAATTTGGGGTATACATTTAAGTTGGGCCTCTATTATGGTGTCTTTAAAAGTTTCCATGCAGCTTGCAGGGATTTGGCTCTAGTCACTGTGCCTTTTAATTTCTGTTTAACTAACCTCCTCATTTTTGTGTAATTCCCCTTTTTGAAATTAAATGCCAGGGTGCTGGTCTGCTGAGGTGTTCTTCCCACCACAGGAATGTTGAATGTTATTATATTATGGTCACTATTCCCAAGCGGTCCTGTAACGGTTATTTCCTGGACCTGATCCTGCGCTCCACTCAGGACTAAATCGAGTGCCTCTCCTTGTGGGTTCCTGCACCAGCTGCTCCAAGAAGCAGTCATTTAAGCCATTGAGAAATTTTATCTCCTTCTCTTCCTGAGGTGACATGTATCCAGTCAATATGGGGTAATTAAAATCCCCCATTATTATAGAGTTCTTTATTTTGGTAGCCTCTCTAATCTCCCTCAGCATTTCAATGTCAGTATCGCTGTCCTGGTCAGGTGGTGGTAATATATCCCTACTGCTAATTTCTTATTTTTGGAGCATGGAATTACTATCCATAGCGATTCTATTGAACATGTTGATTCATTTAATATTTTTATTTCATTTGATTCTACATTATCTTTCACATACAGTGCCACTCCGCCACCCACCCGGCCTGCTCTATCCTTCGATATATTTTATATCCCGGTATGATTGTGTCCCAGATTTTCCTCATTCCACCAGGTTTCAGTGATGCCTATTATGTCAATCTCCTCATTTAATACTAGGTACTCTAGTTCACCCATCTTATTAGTCAGACTCCTAGCATTTGTGTAGAAGCACTTTAAAAATTTGCCACTGCTTATTTGTCTGCCCTTCCCTGATGCATTGGATTCCTTTGTGCGGTTGTTTGTCTGCTCTGGCCCATGGTTTGCCCTCTCCCCTCCTCTCTTTCTGACTACAGCTTAGAGAATCTCTATCAATGGATTCTCCTCTAAGAGAAGTCTCCCTCCGATTCGTGCATCTCCACACCAATCGGCTTTCCCCATCTCTCAGTTTAAAAACTGCTCTCGGCCTTTTAATGTTTAGTGCCAGCAGTCTGGTTCCACCCTGGTTTAGGTGGAGCCCATCCTTCCTGTATAGGCTCCCCTCTCCCAAAAGTGTCCCCAGTTCCTAATAAATCCAAACCCCTCTTCCCTACACCATCGTCTCATCCACGCATTGAGATTCTGAATCTCTGCCTGCCTACCTGGCCCTGTGCGTGGAACTGGAAGCATTTCGAGAATGCCACCATAGAGGTCCTGGATTTCAGTCTCTTTCCTAGCAGCCTAAATTTGGCCTCCAGGACATCTCTCCTACCCTTCCCTACGTCATTGGTACCTACATGTACCACGACCACCGGCTCCTCCCCAGCACTACACATAAGTCTATCTAGATGCCTCGAGAGATCCGCAACCTTCGCACCAGGCAGGCAGGTGACCATATGATTCTCCCGGTCATCACAAACCCAACTATCTATGTTTCTAACGATCAGATCACCCACTACTAACACCTGCCTCTTCCGGGGCATTCCCTCCCCTCAGAGGTATCCTCAGTGCGAGAGGATACAACATCCTCTGGGAGGAGGGTCCCAACTCTGGGATGGTTTCCCTCTGCTCCCATTGAATGCTCTGTTCCCTTGAGACTTTCATCCTCCTTAAGAGCACTGGGGCTCTCAGACTGGAGGTGGGACAGTACTACAGTGTCCCAGAAAGTCTCATCCACATATCTCTCTACCTCCCTTAGCTCCTCCAGTTCAGCCACCCTGGCCTCCAAAGCCCAAACTCGGTCTCTGAGGTCAGGAGCTCCTTACTGCGGTGCACACATATGCCACCCGCCCACAGGGCAGGTAATCATACATGTTACACTCGCAATAAACAGGATAGCCCCACTCTGCTGCTGGGCTTCTGTCTCCATTTTCTAATGAATAAGTTTAAGTATAAACTGGGATTCTTTTAAACCTCTGGAATATAGATTATTATAAGAGTTATGTTTTAAAGAAGGCCAGAAGTCACTAGTGCCCTCTAACCTCCCTCTCCAAACTCCCTCTCCAAACTCCCTGTTAGCTGTTCCTGTTCGCAAGCTCCCTGGTCGCTGAGTCACAGGCTTATATAGTCCTCGTAGAATGAGGTTTACCTAGTTTGAATTAAGCGCTCCACTAGTTCGAATTAAGTTCGAACTAGTGGTTTGCATGTATAGATGCTATGAAAGTTAATTCGAACTAACGGCTGTTAGTTCGGATTAACTTTGTAGTGTAGACATACCCTAACTAATTAGAAATACTTTGTTACACTACTCAAGTACATTTTTTCAGTATTTGTACTTAAGTAATTTATTTTTGTCATACTTGGACTTTTACTCAAGTAGTTCTTTTAGAAAATGTTGTACTTTTTACTCCACTACCACTTCCGGAATTGCTTAGTTACTCACTACTTTCAGCACCCCACTGACAGTTGCACAAGCCAGCATTCTGATTTACTAAAGCACAGCCGCATGTGCAAGCATCCAGTCATCATCCAGTCATGATTTTTTAAATAATAACCAATCAACAAGCACAATGACCCTGCCAATGAAGAAGCCTTTTAATAGCCACATCAACACCTTTTCATTCAAAAACAGTATCTATGCAGGGGTGGGGAGCCCTGAGCCTCATGGGCCAGATCTGACATGTGGGGGGAGAAGAAGCACGTCACTGCCACTCACCCTCCCCCCAACTGGGGAATGCGGTGCTGGAAAGCACTAATGGGAGGGTTTCCCTGCTGCTCCCATTGGCCAGATTTCTGCCAATGGGAGCAGCGGGGAGTGGCAGGGAGTGCAGAGCTAGGTAAGTGACAGTCCCACTCCCCTCATGTCCAGACCCTCTATCCACATCCCTACATAAGAACATAAGAACGGCCATACTGGGTCAGACCAAAAGGTCCATCTAGCCTAATATCCTGTCTGCCGACAATGGTCAATACCAGATGCCCCAGAGGGAGGGAACACAACAGGGAATCCTCACGTGATCCCTCCCCTGTCACCCACCTCCAGAGAAACAGAGGCTAGGGACACCATTCCTACCCATCCTGGCTAAGAGCCATTGATGGACCTAACCTCCATGAATCTATCTAGCTCTTTTTTGAACCCTGATAAAGTTCTAGCCTTCACCATATCCTGTGGCAAGGAGTTCCACAGGTTGACTGTGCGCTGAGTGAAGAAAAACTTCCCTTTGTTTGTTTTAAACCTGGTGCCTATTAATTTCATTTGGTGACCCCTAGTTCTTTTATTGTGGGAATAAGTAAATAACTTTTCCTTATTCACTTTTTCCATACCAGTCATGATGTTATAGACCTCTATCATATCCCCCCTTAGTCTCCTCTTTTCTAAGATGAAAAGCCCAAGTCTCTTTAATCTCTCTTCATATGGGACCCCTTCCAAACCCCTAATCATTTTTGTTCCGTTTTTTTGAACCATTTCCAATGAGGCGACCACATCTGTACGCAGTATTCAAGATGTGGGCGTACCAGGGATTTATATAGAGGCAATAAGGGTATGTCTACACTAGCTCGTTAGTTCAAGCTAGGTAGGGTAATTAGGGCAAGCGAAGTTGCAAATGAAGCCCGGGATTTAAATCTCCCGGGCTTCATTTGCATGTTCCCGGGCGCCGCCATTTTTAAATCCCCCTTAGTCCGAACTCCGTGCCCGTGGCTACACGCGGCACGGAGTAGGTAGTTCAAATTAAAGAGCCTAATTCGAACTACTGTTACTCCTCATTCCACGAGGAGTACCCTAAGATATTCTCTGTCTTATTCTCTATCCCTTTTAAAATGATTCCTAACATTCTATTTGCTTTTTCGACTGCCGCTGCACACTGAGTGGATGTTTTCAGAGAACTTTTCCACAATGACTCCAAGATCTCGCTCTTGAGTAGCTGTAGCCAAATTAGTCCCCATCATATTGTATGTATAGTTGGGATTATTTTTTCCAATGTGCATTACTTTACATTTATCAACATTAAATTACATTTGCCATTTTGTTGCACAATCTCTTAGTTTGGTGAGATCTTTTTGAAGCTCTTTATAGTCTGCTTTGGTCTTAACTATCTTGAGAAGTTTGGTATCATCTGCAAATTTTGCCACCTCACTGTTTACCCCTTTCTCTAGATCATTTATAAATAAGTTGAATAGGATGGGTCCCAGGACAGACCCTTGGGGGACCCCACTAGTTACATCTCTCCACTCGGAAAACTTTTAACCAATTATCAATCCACGAAAGGACCTTCCCTCTTATCCCATGACAACTTACTTTACTTAAGAGCCTTTGGTGAGGGACCTTGTCAACGGCTTTCTGGAAATCTAAGTACATTATATCCACTGGATCCCCCTTGTCCACATGTTTGTTGACCCCCTCAAAGAACGCTAGCAGATTAGTAAGGCGTGATTTCAGTTTACAGAAACCATTGTGACAGACTGCTGGCTAAGCCAGAGCTCTGCCACTATAGCCCGACTGAAAAGGCTGATGGCAAACAGCTGAGCAAGCCCAAGCCTGAAGGGCTATTTGAAGCAACTGTGGGCCTCATTAGTGAGAGGGCTATATAAGGCAGCCAGAGGGGAAGAGTGAGGAGCCAGAGGAGGGAGGAGCAAGGAGCCAGAGTGTGGCTGAGTGTGCGCCCAGGCAGAAGGAGAGGCTGGCTGAATTTGCTGTAATCTAAAAAGCTTTGTAAATAGAAGGTGGTTGGAAACTGACAAAAGGCACAGTGTTACCAGATGTGCCCAATACTCTGGGATATGCTCATTTATCAGGGTTACTCTTATGGGACTGGGGGGAGGTAACAATTCTATCAGTGTGCTGTTTGTGCTTACTTGTGCTCTCATATGGAGCTGAATTCTCCCTGCTGCCAATTCCCCCTCCCACTGGAGCTCTCCTGCAGGAACTAGGTTCCTCAGGATGGGGTTCTTCCCACCTTAGCAACACACACACAGACACTCACACCTACTAACGGAGCACGCCTGAGAAGACTGGCACTGAGAAGAACACTCACAAGCTGACCCCTCATATGTCCCTGGACTCAGCTGGCTGGGTTTCCCAGCAATGCCACACTGCACCCTCATGAGCCTTTGGACTCAGTGGGCTGGATTAAACAGCACTTTAAGCTGCCATCCTCATATGCCCCCAGGTTCGGCACTTCCCTATCCCCACTTTCACCCCACAATCATTCACAGGCAGTGCCGGCTCAAGCCATTCTTGTGCCCCAGGCAGCGGGTGCACGGCGCATGCATGGCTCCGCCCTGGGCACACAGTGCATGAGTGGCCCCCACCCCCCGAGCGTGCGACGCCCCTTACAGCTGCAATCAGGCGCCCCCCATAGGTTGGCACCCCAGGCAGCTGCCCGGCGAGCCCCCCCGGCTTAATCCTGCCCTGTTCAGAGGTAAACCACATGATGAGCAAACCCCACAGGATTTTGGGCACTACAGGGCTGTGTCTAGACTGGCCAGTTTTTGCGCAAAATCAGCCGCTTTTGCGCAAAAACTTGCCAGCTGTCTACACTGGCCGCTTGATTTTCTGCAAAAGCACTAACGTTCTCATGTACGAAATCAGTGCTTTTGCGGAAAAGCTTTGACGCTCGTTCGGGCAAAAGTCCCTTTGCGCAAAACGTTCGCAAAGGGCCAGTGTAGACAGCTGAGATTTGTTTTGCGCAAAAAGCCCTGATGGCTAAAATGGCGATCGGGGCTTTCTTGCGCCAAAGCTGCGTCTAGACTGGCACGACGCTTTTCCGCAAAAGTGCTTTTAGCAAAAGCATCCGTGCCAATCTAGACGCTCTTTTCCGCAAATACTTTTAACGGAAAAACTTTTCCGTTAAAAGCATTTGCGGAAAATCATGCCAGTCTAGACGCAGCCCAGGGATCTTTAGGTTAGGTACAAGAAGCGTTGTTGCAGAGCAAATGGGGAAGCCAAAACAACACGGCTGTGTCTACACTGGCATGATTTTCCGGAAATGCTTTTAACAGAAAAGTTTTCCGTTAAAAGCATTTTCGGAACAGAGCATCTAGATTGGCACGGACGCTTTTCACAAAAGCACTTTTTGCGGAAAGCGTCGTGCTAATCTAGACACGCTTGCAAAAGCCCGATCGCCATTTTTCGCGATCGGGCTTTTTTGCGGAAAACAAATCTCAGCTGTCTACACTGGCCCTTTGCCAAAGGGACTTTTGCCCGACGGAGCAGCATAGTATTTCTGCAAAAAGCACTGATTTCTTACGGTAGGAAGTCAGTGCTTTGCGGAATCTGCCGCCAGTGTAGACAGCTGGCCAGTTTTTCCGGAAAAGCGGCTGATTCCCCAGCCGACTGATCCCCGTCTAGACTACCGCGCTAGACGCAGCTGATCCGGCACAGTGCGGCAGCCATGTTTATTTTAATGAAGGGGGGATTATTTAAATCCCCGCTTCTTTGCCTATGCCGGGTAGCCTAATCTACATGCCTCTGTCGCCAGAGGCATATAGTCTAGCCATACCCTACGATGTCAATAGGATCATTACTAGAATTGGTCTGATATGGGTGTGCCTAGACTACAGGGTTTTGTCGACAAAACTATACCTGCGTCTACACTGCTGCTGAGTTCTGTCGACATAACGTCGACAGAACTCGGCAGTTTTGTTGACGCCGGTAAACCTCATTCTAGGAGGAATAATGCCTTTGTCGACAGAGTTCTGTTGACAGAAGGTAAGTGTGGATGCAGGGGAGAATTTATGTTGACAGTAAAGGCCTCCAGGAAGAAGCCCTGGTGGACACTCCTGCCACTGCTTTCAACTCTATTGTTCCTGCTTGTAGCCATCTTTAAAAGGCACAGGCACCCAGGATCAGCATTCTGGCAGCAAGCCAGCTCCAGACAGGACCCTGACTGCGCAGCTCTTTCCAGTAAGACAAGTCAGAGCCATGTCACAGGGACAAGCCCCCCAAGACCCCCCCTGGCCCCCCCAGGAAGCCAGGGGCACAAAATGCCGGGCACCCTCCTGGTCAGGGCCCAAGATCAAAGCCCTCCTGGAGCTGTGGGACGAGGAGGAGGCTCTTCAGCTACCACAGTCCAGGCACAGGAACGCGGACATATATGCCAGAATTGCTGATGGCCTGGCCAGGAAAGGCCACCACCCCCTCATGGCACCGCAGGTCAGGGCCAAGGTGAAGGACCTGAGGCAGGGGTACGTCAGGGCCCGTGAGCGCAGCTCCCACTCCAGGGAAAGGGCACACTCCTGTGCCTACTACGAGGACCTGGACAGGATCCTGGGGGCAGGGGAACCCTTGCCTCCTGAGCAGCTTGTGGAGTCTGGCTTGGAGACCCCTGTGCAGCAGCGGCTGCAACTCCAGCCAGATGACCCGGAGCTCCAAGAGGAGGAGGAGGAGGAGGAGGAGGACAGCACCCGGAGCACCCAGGAGCCAGATGCCCAGACACAGGAGGCCTCCCAGGCAACTTCGGACACCAGGGAGAGACCATCAGGTGAGTGCTGTGAGGGTCCAACACACACAGGGCAGGGCAGGTGGGAGCAAAGTGGATGGTGCAGTGCTGTGACATGTCATGCTGATCACAGCCTGGGGGGGAAGGGGGGTACACCCATGGCCGCCCTCAGGGAGGGCCATCCTACCCCTGCACCCACACAGCTGCTAGGCACCACCTGCTCCTGGCAGGCAGTGATGCCAGGTGCAGGCATGGGTTGGGGATGCTGGGATTACCTCACAGCTTTAGGCCTCTCATCACTCTGTGGGAACCCCAACCGTGGCCTGACACATGTCTGTGCTGCTCGGCCATGGGGTGTGTGAGGGGGCAGGATGGTGGCCTGCACACCTTCTGGGCTCCAGGAGGCCTGTGGCTGCTGGCCAGGCCACACCATGCCTTACTGAGACCCACAGCATCCTCTGACCCTAGGACAGGCACAGCCTGCTGAGAAGGAGGGCATGCCCTCTCAGGGAAAGGGTGAGCATGCATGACTGACGACTTTTCCCTCTTGTCCTCCACAGCCGGACCAGCTGACCAGGAGGGGGGCGCCACACCTGCCCCACCACCCAGACGGCCGCAGGGAACCCGTCGGCACTGGTGCACCTATTTAGACCTGGTGCGCCAGCACATCTCCATCCTGCAATGGATGCAGGACTCAATGGACAGGAGGATGGAGGCAGAGGCCAAGTGGTGCAGGCGCTTGCTGCAGGAATTTGCCCAGCAGCGCACTGATATTTGCACTGCGATCCGGGAGGCCATAGCCTTCCCCGGTCCTTTGCCTGGTCCTGCTCCCTCTGCTCAGCCTGCCCCCCCCTCAGCCCCTGCCCCCTCAACCTCTGCCCCCTCAACATCGCCCCCACCCCTGCCATCCCAGACCCAGATACAGCCCCACCTCCTGCCCAGCCCCCTACTGTCCCACCCTGCACGCGCAGCCGTGTGCAAGAAGGCCTCCGCAGCTAAAGTGCCAGGGGCTCTTCATCCAGGTAGCCCCCTCAGCCCTGAGCCTCCCTCCCCTCTTCCAGGTTGACATTCCCCCTTCCCACCTGTGAGAGTCACTGAGGGAAGCACTTTATCTTTTTTACAAAGAGTTTATTTTCTCTGAACAAAAGAGTATTTTAGTTTAGTTTTTCAAAAAAAACAACAGTGAAATAAACTCTACACATGGGGCATTCCCACATTTGGAAGGCCCTGGGGAAAATCATTGGCCTCCATGGGAGAATTGCTCCCTCAGGGCTTCTCGAATGTGCAAGCCCAGCTGGTGGGCTTGCCGGATGGCAGCAGACCGGGGCTGCTCAAAGTGCCTCCCGTCCACGTCAGCCCGTGTCCCCCACACAAGGAGGAAGGCCTCCCCTTTCCTCTCCACCAGGTTGTGCAGCACACAGCATGCTGCAACCACATCAGGGATGTTGTGTTCCCCCATGTCCAGCCGAGCAAGCAGGCATCTAAATCTGCCCTTCAGCCGGCCAAAGACGCACTCCACCTGGAAGCGAGCCCGATTCAGGCAGGAGTTAAAGAGTTCCCTGCTCGCATCCAGGTGGCCGGTGTAGGGCTTCTTGAGCCAGGGCATAAGGGGGTAGGCCACGTCGGCCACAATGCACGTAGGCATCTGCACATCCCCAACTGCATAGTTCCTCTCCGGGAAAAATGCCCCAGCCTGCAGCCTGAGGTACAGGTAGGAGTTCCGGATTACGCGGGCATCGTGTGCCCGGCCTGACCACCCAACACAAATGTCTGTGAATTGTCCCCTGTGGTCGACCAGGGCCTGCAGCACCATTGAAAAGTAGCCCTTTCGGTTAATGTACTGTGCTGCTCGATGGGGTGGTGCGTGGATCGGGATGTGAGTCCCGTCGAGTGCTGCACCACAGTTTGGAAAACGCAGCCCTGCAAATCCAGCCAAGATGGTAGGCAGGTCTCCGAGGCGGACAGTCCTTTGAAGCAGCTCCGAATTGATGGCCGTCACCACCTGCAGACAGGGACAAATACAAACACACATAAGAGGACATTAGAGGAGTTGCGTGAGCTGATGAGAGGTGCTCCCCCACCCCTCCCCTTCCAGACCCCGAGCCCCCTCAGGCAACCCCCGGCCCCACACCACCGCAGGGTGCGGCCAGGCAGGCTTCTACCCTCCCACCCCATCCCCATGCCGGTCCTGACCGTCCCCACCCCGCCCCTGGACTGTCCCCCGAGAGTGACTTACCTCCATCAAGATGGCCCCAACGGTAGACCTCCCCATGCCAAACTGATGCCCCACGGAGCGGTAGCTGTCGGGGGTGGCCAGCTTCCAGAGAGCAATAGTGAATAGCGTGAGCAATAGTGACCCCCCCCCCCCACTATAGAAAGGATGTGGACGCACTGGAGAGGGTCCAGTGGAGGGCAACCAAAATGATTAGGGGACTGGAGCACATGACCTACGAGGAGCGGTTGGGGGATTTGGGTTTATTTAGTCTGCAGAAAAGAAGAGTGAGGGGGGATTTGATAGCAGCCTTCAACTTCCTGAAGGGAGGTTCCAAAGAGGATGGAGAGAGGCTGTTCTCAGTAGTGACAGATGGCAGAACAAGGAGCAATGGTCTCAAGTTACAGTTGGGGAGGTCTAGGTTGGATATTAGGAAAAACTTTTTCACTAGGAGAATGGTGAAGTACTGGAATTGGTTACTTAGTGAGGTGGTGGAATCTCCATTCCTATAGGTTTTTAAGTCCCAGCTTGACAAAGCCCTGGCTGGGTTGATTTAGTTGGGGTTGGTCCTGCTTTGGGCAGGGGGTTGGACTCGATGACCTCCTGAGGTCTCTTCGAACCCTAGGATTCTATGATTCTCCAGGGGGATGGCAGGCCGCAAGCGGGTGTCCTGGCGTTGCAGGGCAGGGGCAAGCCAGGCAGAGCTCCTGGAAGGTGACCTTCCGCATCCGGAAGTTTCATAGCCACTGGTTGTCGTCCCACTGCTTCATAACGAGCCGGTCCCACCAGTCAGAACTGGTGTCCAGCCTCCAAACTCATCTCTCCAGGAATAAGTTCGGGGGCAAGGGCAGTAGGGCTGCAGCCTGAGTGGGGGGCTCAAAGCTGGGCTCTGAATCCAGCTCTGCCGCAAACGTCATGATGCTCTCATGAGCATGCAGCAGAACTTCCAGCAGCACAGTGTGGGGCCATCGCCTGCCCAGGGGCAGCTCAGGCTCCATGGCCAACAAAGCAAAAAACCAAAAAAACAAACACAAAAGCAAAAAACCAAACCTGAAAATAAACTGCTGTGGTGTCCAAGGAAGCAGGGCAACAAGAGCAAAAACTGCAGCAGCTTTGCTTTCCCTCGAGGAGGTAGGCAAGCCAGAAGCAGGAGCAGAGCAACGGCTGTCCAGGAGGATCCCTTTAAGCACGCGTCTCTGCAGAGAGCATGCAGCGGTGCCTGGGCTTTAAGGCTGCCCCTGTGACCTTCCAGAAGCACTTCTGGGTGCCTTCTTTTTGTCAACAGAGCGTCCGGCAGTCTGGATGCTCTTTGTCGACAAAGCGGATCGCTTTGTCGATCCGCGTTATGCAGTCTAGACGCTCTTTGTTGACAGAAGCTTTGTGGACAGTATCTGTCGACAAAGCTTCTGTCGACAAAAGCCTGTAGTCTAGACGTACCCATAATGACTAATTTGGGTGTGAGCAGGCCTGGGTTCATTAGCATCTGGAGCAGAGATTTCCCATCAGGCAGTGCTTCTCTGCTTTCAGTATCCCATAGTTCAGTGCGGTTTCCTGCTTTGGAAGAGCTGGTCTCCATTCTGTATGCTAATGAGATGTCCCTCTGTTCTATCTTCAATGCAGATGAGGCTGGGGTGTTTCCTTAATTAGTTTAGGTGTGTCTTCCCCGGCCTTTTCCTTGCTTTGTCTGATTCTAGCAGAGGCCTAGGGGAAGCGGGGGGAGGATGGTTTTCTATGAATGTCACTCCCTGGCTCCCCAAGAGCACAGGGCTGGTAGGTTACAATGGGTGACTGCACCAGAAGGCGTCTCCGGCTGATTTGTGGACCAGAAGGTGTACCAGGGTGCAAGGGGCCTGAGCGAGGACCTTGCCACACCATGTTGACTTTCCCACAACAAATTATATTCATCCATGTGTCTGACAATTGTATTCTTTACTATAGTTTCAACTAATTTGCCCAGTACCGACGTTAGACTTACTGGTCTGTAATTGCCGGGATCATCTCTAGAGCCCTTTTAAAATATTGGCGTCATGTTGGCTATCTTCCAATCATTAGGTACGTAAGCTGATTTAAAGGACAGGTTACAAACCAGTTAATAATTCTGCGATTTCACATTTGAGTTCTTTCAGAACTCTTGGGTGAATGCCATCTGGTCCCGGTTACTTGTTACTGTTAAGTTTATTAATTTTGTTCCAAAACCTCCTCTAATGACACGTCAGTCTGGGACAATTCCTCAGATTTGTCTCCTAAAAAGAATGGCTTAGGTTTGGGACTCTCCCCAATATCCTCAGCCGTGAAGACTGAAGCAAAGAATTCAGTTAGCTTTTCCGCTATGACTTTATCATCTTTGAGTACTCCTTTAGCATCTCGATCGCCCAAGGGCCCCACTGGTTGTTTAGCTGGCTTCCTGCTTCTGATGTACTTCAAAAACATTTTACTATTACTTTTTGAGTTTTTGGCTAGTTGTTCTGCAAACTCCTTTTGGCTTTTCTTATTATATTTTTACACTTAATTTGACAAAGTTTATGCTCCTTTCTATTTTCCTCACTAGGATTTAACTTCCACTTTTTAAAAGATATCTTTTTATCTGTGTCTGCTTCTTTTACCTCGTTGTTAAGACACGGTGGCACTTTTTTGGTTCTCTTACTGTGTTTTTTAAATTTGGGGTATACATTTAAGTTGAGCCTCTATTATGGTGTCTTTGAAAAGTTTCCATGGTTGCAGAGATTTTACTTTGTCACTGTACCTTTTAATTTCTGTTTAACTAACCTCCTCATTTTTGTGTAGTTCCTCTTGCTGAAATTAAATGCCACAGTGTTGGGCTGCTGAGGTGTTTTCCCACCACAGGGATATTAAATTTTATTATATTATGGTCACTATTTCCAAGCGGTCCAGTTATATTTACCTCTTGGACCAAAAGCTCCACTTAGGACTAAATCAAGAATAGCCTCTTCCCTTGTGGGTTCCAGAACCAGCTACTCCAAGAAGCAGTCATTTAACTACAGACCAGTCAGCCTTACCTCAGTCCCCGGAAAAATCATGGAGGGGATCCTCAAGGAAAACATTTTGAAGCACTTGGAAGAGGGGAAAGTGATCAGGAATAGTCAACATGGATTCACCAAGGGCAAGTCATGGCTGACCAATCTGATTAGCTTCTATGATGAGGTAAGTGGCTCTGTGGATATGGGAAAGTCAGTGGATGGGATATACCTTGACTTTAGCAAAGCTTTTGATATGATCTCCCACAATATTCTTGCCAGCAAGTTAAGGGACTATGGAATGGATAAATGGACTGTAAGATGGATAGAAAGCTGGCTAGACTGTCGGGCCCAACGGGTAGTGAACAACAGCTCGATGTCAGGTTGGAGGTCGGTTCCTAGCAGAGTGCCCCAAGGATCTGTTCTTGGACCGGTTTTGTTCAACATCTTTATTAACGACCTGGATGAGGGGATGGATTGCACCCTCAGCAAGTTCGCAGATGACACTAAGCTAGGGGATGAGAGGTAGATACGCTGGAGGGCAGGGATAGGGTCCAGAGTGACCTGGACAGATTAGAGGATTGGGCCAAAAGAAATCTGATGAGGACAAGTGTAGAGTCCTGCACTTGGGATGGAAGAATCCCAAGCATTGTTACAGGCTGGGGAGTGACTGGCTAAGTAGCAGTTCTGCAGAAAAGGACCTGGGGATTACAGTGGATGAGAAGCTGGATATGAGTCAACAGTGTGCTCTTGTATCCAAGAAGGCTAATGGCATATTAGGGTGCATTAGGAGGAGCATTGCCAGCAGATCCAGAGAAGTGATTATTCCCCTTCATTCGGCTCTGGTGAGGCCACATCTGGAATAGTGTGTCCAGTTCTGGGCCCCCCCACTATAGAAAGGATGTGGACGCATTGGAGAGGGTTCAGCGGAAGGTGACCAAAACGATTGGGGGCTAGAGAGCATGACCTATGAGGAGAGACTGAGGGATTTGGTTTTGTTTAGTCTGCGGAAGAGAAGAGTGAGGGGGGATTTGATAGCAGCCTTCAATTTCCTGAAGGGAGGTTCCAAAGAGGATGGAGAGAGGCTGTTCTCAGTAGTGACAGATGGCAGAACAAGGAGCAGTGGTCTCAAGTGGGGGAGGTCTAGGTTGGATATTAGGAAAACCTATTTCACTAGGAGGGTGGTGAAGCACTGCAATGGGTTACCTAGGGAGGGGGTGGAATCTCCATCCCTAGAGGTGTTTAAGTCTTGGCTTGACAAAGCCCAGGCTGGGTTGATTTAGTTGGGATTGGTCCTGCCTTGGGTAGGGGGCTGGACTTGATGACCTCTTGTAGTCTCCTCCAGCTCTATGAGTCTATGATTAAGGTATCAAGACATTTTATCTCTGCATCCCGTCTTGAGGTGACATATACCCAGTCAATATGGGGATAGTTAAAATCCCCCACAATTATCGAGTTTTTTTATTTTGATAGCCTCTCTAATCTCCTTTAGCATTTCATAGTCACTATCAGGGTATGTCTAGACTACATGGCTCCGTCGACGGAGCCATGTAGATTAGTTTACTAGACATAGGAAAATGAATGGGCGATTTAAATAATCGCCGCTTCATTTACATCAAAATGGCTGCCGCGCTGTGCCGATCAGCTGTTTGGCAGCACAGCGCGGTAGTCTGGATGCTCCGCGGTCGACAAGGGAAGCCCTTGTCAACTGCCCCGTTATGCTTCGTGGAATGTCTAGACATACCCTCACTGTCCTGATGAGGTGGTCGATAATATATCCCTACTGCTATATTCTTATTATTGGAGCATGGAATTATTCTCCATAGAGATTCTATGGAACCTTTTGGCTCACTTCAGATTTTTACTTCTTTTGATTCTACATTGCCTTTCACGTATAGTGCCTCTCCCCCACCAGCACGACCTGTTCTGTGCTTCCAATATATTTTGTACTCTGGTATGACTGCGTCCCATTGATTGTCCTCATTCCACCAAGTTTCCATGATGCCTATTATATCAATATCCTCCTTAATACGAGGCACTCTAGTTCACCCATTTTGCTATTTAGACTTCTAGCATTTGTGTATAAGCACTTGAATAATTTGTCACTATTTCTCTGTCTGCCATTTCCTGATGTGTTAGACTCTTTTTCATTTGATTGTCTCATCTGATGCGACCGATACTTCCATCCTCTCCGCCTGACTAGAACCTAGAGCATCTCTATGAATAGACCCTCCCCTAAGCGATGTCTCTGTCCGATCCATGTGCTCCTCCGCACCTGTTGGCTTTCCCCCAGCCCTTAGTTTAAAACTTGCTCTACAACTTTTTTAATGTTAAGTGACAACAGTCTGGTTCCATTTTGGTTCAGGTGGAGTCCATCTTTCCTGTGTAGGCTCCCCCTATCCCAAACGTTTCCCCAGTTCCTAATCAATCTAAACCCCTCCTCTCTACACCATCATCTCATCCACACATTGAGACTCCCTAGCCCTGCATGTGGAACTGGAAGCATTTTAGAGAACGGTACCATGGAGGTCCTGGATTTCAATCTGCCCTAGCAGCCTAAATTTGGCCTCCAGAACCTCTCTCCTACACTTCCCTACATGTACCACAATCACTGGCTCCTCCCCAGCACTACACATAAGTCTATCTAGATGTCTCAAGAGATCCGCAAGCTTCGCACCAGGCTTGCAAGTCACCATACGGTTCTCCCGGTCATCACAAGCCCAGCTATCTATGTTTCTAATGATCGAATCCCCCATTACTAACACCTGCCTTTTCCTAACTACTGGAGTTTCCTGCCCCGGAGATGTATCCTCAGTGCGAGAGGATACCATAACATCCTCTGGAAGGAGGCTCCCAACTATGGGATCATTTCCTCTGCTCCAGTTGAATGTTCTCCTTCCTGAGCCTTTCATCCTCCTTAACAGCACAGGGGCTGTCTGACCGAGGTGGGACAGTTCTACAGTGTCCCGGAAAGCCTCATCTACGTACTCTCGGCCTCCCTTAGCTCCTCCAATTCAGTCACCCTGGCCTCCAAAGCCATGGGTCTCTGAGGGCCAGGAGCTCCTGCACTGAACGCACAACACGCCACTAGCCCACAGGGCAGGTAATCATACATGCTACACTGAGTGCAATAAACAGGATCGCCCCCACTCTGCTGCTGGGCTTCTGCCTGCATTCTCTCCTACAGCTACTTAGGTTATGGAAAGGGTTTTTAGTTAAACCAGGAAGTTTTGTTTTTAGTTTAGTTTAACAGTGTTAAAGAATGGCAGGTGTACTTCACCCCCTCAAGCTCCCCTTCAAAACTCCCTCTCGAAACTCCCTGTTAGCTGCCCCTCGTCACTTACTCACAGGCTTTATAAATCCCTGGCCTTCCTGATAGCCCCGCCCCCTGGCTAAAGCTCGACCAATGAAAAGAAGGTTCTATATTTCAAATCCTTGTTAAGAAGCTCACAGCTTCCAACTGCCAGCCACAGCACATGGTCCTTCAAACAAACAGGTCATCACTTGAGTCTCCAGACAGACAAACACATGCTCAGCACACAGTTTCTTTCAGGCAACTAGCAAGTAACCCCCAAACACAAACACACAGCCACTCAGGGATTTCCCTACACCCCCCCATGGGGGTGTATACCCCCCCTGAATTTCCCCAACAGCCCCAGTTTTGTGAACTAATTACATGCCAATTTAGTCATTGTTTGGAAATTTGAATTGAACTTGAAACATTAATACACACTTTAAAAGCATATACAGTGTATCTTGAGGGAAGTGTGTGTTGTGTCTTGAGGGCAGTGTGTGTTGTGTTTGGGGCTTTCTTGCTGTGTGCTGAGCTTGTGTTTGTGAGTGAGGGTTGGTGTGTGGTGGTGTTTTTTTTTCCTGTGTTTGTGAGTGAGGCTTTAGAGAGGGAGTTCTCCAGGTAGAGGAGATGCAGATACAGGACTCTTGAGGGAAGTGTGTGTTGTGTTTGGGGCTTTCTTGCTGTGTGCTGAGCTTGTGTTTGTGAGTGAGGGTTGCTGTGTGTTTTTGTTGTTGTTTGTTTTTTCCCCTGTGTTTGTGAGTGAGGCTTTTTTCCCCACTTCCCTCCCCTCTCCTTCATGGAGTGTGTGCTGTGATTGGCAGGTGGAAACTGTTGGCTTCTAATTAAAGTTTGAATTCTAGAAGCCTCTGCTGATTGGCTGAGCCTTGGTAGGGGGAGGGACTTTCAGGCAGTCCAGGGCTTTATAAAGCAGTGAGCAAGTGACCAAGGAGCTTTAACAGGTGAGTGCTAACAGGAGTTTAGAGAGGAGTTTGGAAGGGGAGAAGGAAGGGCGCGAGGTTCTCTTGCCTTTCTTTTTAAATCCTTTCTCCAGGACAGCAGGGATGGATGGTGATAGGTCTGCTGTTGTTACCTGCACAGCGTGTGCCATGTTTGTCTTCCTCCCGGAAGAAAGAACGGATTTCATCTGCACTAAGTGCAAGATGGTCGCCATTTTGGAAGAAAAAATTAGAGGTCTGGAGGCCCAAGTGTCGACCCTACGCTCCATCAGAGAGGATGAAGACTTCCTCGATAGAAGGCAGTGTTTTATCCTGCAAGCACGGCAGGCGGAAGAGCCAGAGAGGGCAGTACAGGACCAGGAAGAGAAGTGGCAGCATGTAACTTCTAGAAGGGGAAAAAGGCCAGCACGGGAATCCCCAAGTGCTATACAGGTAAGTAATCGCTTTCAGGCTCTCTCCGCAGGCTCTGCAGTGGTGAAGGCTTTGGAAGAGACCTCACAAGGAAGAAACTGCAAGGGAACACCATCTACTGGAAGGCATGGGATGAATAGTCCTAGGGATGGGGGTTCCACAACCACCACCCCCAAAAGAAGATGCCGGGTGGTGGTGGTCGGGGACTCCCTCCTAAGAGGGACTGAGCCATCCATCTGCCGTCCAGACCTGGAATCTCGAGAGGTGTGCTGCTTACCGGGAGCTCGAATTCAGGATGTGACTGAGAGGCTTACCAAACTGATCAAACCTTCGATCGCTACCCCTTCCTGCTTCTCCACGTGGGAACTAACGATATGGCCAAGAATGACCTTGAGCGGGTTACTGCAGATTATGTAGCGCTGGGAAGAAGGATCCAAGAATTCGGAGCGCAAGTGGTGTTCTCGTCCATCCTCCCTGTTGAAGGGAAAGGACTGGGCAGGGATCATCGAATTGAGGACGTAAATGCGTGGTTGCGCAGGTGGTGTCGCAGAGAGGGCTTCGGTTTCTTCAACCATGGGAATCTGTTCCAGGCGCAAGGATTGTTAGGAAGAATTGGGATCCACCTAACCAAGAGAGGAAGGAACATCTGCGTGGGCAGGCTTGCAAACCTAGCGAGGAGGGCTTTAAACTAGGTTTGTTGGGGGGTGGTGACCAAAACCCTGAGGGGAGTGGGAAAGTCGGATACCGGGAAGAAATGCAAAGAGGAACGAGCAAGAAAGGAGGACCCCTGATTCGAATGGAGAAGATAGGGCGATCAACTGGTTATCTGAGGTGTTTGTTGCCCAAGAAGCCTGGGCATTAATGTACAAACAGGAAGAACTGGAGGCCCTGGCTCAGTCCAAGAAATATGATTTAATTCGGATAACAGAGACTTGGTGGGATGACTCGCATGACTGGAGCGCTGTCATGGAAGGGTATAGACTGTTCAGGAAGAACAGGCAGGGGAGAAAAGGAGGAGGAGTTGCACTATATGTAAGAGAGCACTATGATTGCTCTGAACTCCAGTATAAAGAGGAGAAAACCTGTTGAGAGTCTATGGGTTAAGTTTAGAGGTGCAAACAACAGCAGTGATGTTGTGGTTGGTGTCTACTACAGGCCGCCGAATCAGGTGGATGAGGTAGATGAGGCTTTCTTCGGACAACTGAGAGAAGCTGAGATTGCAGGCCCTGGTTCTCGTGGGAGACTTTAATCACCCTGACCTCTGTTGGGAAACCAATACGGCAGTACACAGGCAAGCCAGGAAGTTTTTGGAGAATGTTGGGGATAACTTCTTGGTACAAGTGCTGAAGGATCTGACCAGGGGCCATGGCGCAGCTTGACCTTCTGCTCACAAACAGGGAGGAACTAATAGGGAAGTAGAGGTGGGTGACAACCTGGGAAGCAGTGATCATGAGATGGTAGATTTCAGGATCCTGACCAAAGGAAGAAAAGAGAGTAGTAAAATACACACCTTGGACTTCAGAAAAGCAGATTTTGACTCCCTCAGAGACCTGATGGGCAGAAGCCCCTGGGATGCTAACATGAAGGGGAAAGGAGTCCAGGACAGCTGGCAGTATTTTAAAGAAGCCTTATTGAAGGCACAGAAAGAAACCATCCCGATGCGTAGCAAGAGAGGCAAACATGGTAGGAGACCGGATTGGCTTACAGGGGAAATCCTTGGTGAACTTAAGCACAAAAAGGAAGCTTACAAAAAGTGGAAACATGGACAAATGACCAGGAGGGGTTTAAATGTATAGCTCGAGAATGCCGGGGGTTATCAGGAAGGCGAAAGCGCAATGGAATTGCGAGTGGCAAAGGCTGTGAAGGATAACAAGAAAGGTTTCTACAGGCATGTTAACAAGAAGAAGGTGATCAGAGAGGGTGTGTGGCCCCTACTGGATGAAGGAGGTAACCTAGTGACAGATGATGTGGGGAAAGCTGAAGTACTCAATGCTTTCTTTGCCTCTGTATTCACGGACTAATGCGCTAAGTGACGCAAGATGGGATGAAGATGGACAGCCCTTGGTGGGTAAAGAACAGGTTAGGAACTATTTAGAAAAGCAAAACGTACACAAATCCATGGGTCCAGACTTAATGCATCCGAGGGTACTGAGGAGTTGGCAAATGTCATTGAGGAGCCTTTGGCCATTATCTTTGAAAAGTCATGGAGATCGAGAGATCCCGGATGACTTGGAAAAAGGCAAATGTAGTGCCCATCTTCAAAAAGGGAAGAAGGACGATCCAGGGAACTATAGGCCGGTCAGTCTTACCTCGGTTCCTGGAAAAATCATGGAAGGGATCCTTAAGGAATCCATTTTGAGGCACTTGGAAGAGAGGAAAGTGATTAGGAATAGTCAGCATGGATTCACAAAGGGCAAGTCGTGCCTGACCAATCTGATTAGCTTCTATGATGAGGTAACTGGCTCTGTGGACATGGGAAAGTCAGTGGATGTGATATACCTTGACTTTAGCAAGGCTTTTGATACGGTCTCCACAATATTCTTGCCAGCAAGTTAAGGGAATGTGGATTGGATAAATGGACGGTAAGATGGATAGAAAGATGGCTAGAAGGCCGGGCCCAGCGGGTAGTGATCAACGGCTCGATGTCAGGATGGCGGTCAGTTTCAGCGGAGTGCCCCAAGGTCTGGTTCTAGGACCGGTTTTGTTCAATATCTTTATTAATGACCTGGATGAGGGGATGGATTGCACCTCAGCAAGTTTGCAGATGACACTAAGGGGGAGAGGTAGATACGCTTGAGGGCAGAGATAGGGTCCAGAGTGACTTAGACAAATTGGAGGATTGGGCCACAAGAAATCTGATGAGGTTCAACAAGGACAAGTGCAGAGTCCTGCACTTGGGACGGAAGAATCCCAAGCATTGTTACAGGCTGGGGACCAACCAGTTAAGTAGTAGTTCTGCAGAAAAGGACCTGGGGGTTACAGTGGATGAGAAGCTGGATATGAGTCAACAGTGTGCCCTTGTAGCCAAGAAGGCTAATGGCATATTAGGTTGCATTAAGAGGAGCATTGCCAGCAGATCCAGAGATGTCATTATTCCCTTTATTCGGCTCTGGTGAGGCCACATCTGGAGTATTGTGTCCAGTTCTGGGCCCCCCACTACAAAAAGGATGTGGACGCATTGGAGAGGGTCCAGCGGAGGGCAACCAAAATGATTAGGGGGCTGGAGCATATGACCTATGAGGAGAGGCTGAGGGAGTTGGGTCTGTTTAGTCTGCAGAAGCGAAGAGTGAGGGGGGATTTGATAGCAGCCTTCAACTTCCTGAAGGGAGGTTCCAAAGAGGATGGAGAAAGGCTGTTCTCAGTAGTGACAGATGGCAGAACAAGGAGCAATGGTCTCAAGTTGTGGGGAGAGGTCCAGGTTGATATTAGGAAAACTATTTCACTAGGAGAGTGAAGCACTGGAATGGGTTACCTAGGGAAGTAGAGGAGTCTCCATCCCTAGAGGTGTTTAAGTCTCGGCTTGACAAAGCCCTGGCTGGGTTGATTTAGTTGGGATTGGTCCTGCCTAGAGCAGGGGGCTGGACTTGATGACCTTCTGAGGTCTTTTCCAGCTCTATGATGCTATGATTATATGAATGCACCTAGCCAGCTACACAGAAGTGAGAGTGTTGCTCTGCGCTGAGGTGGCTGGGCAGGGTGGCTGGGTTCTATTGCATGGACAGGTGAGTGTCTCTGTGTGCACACAACTGTACGGCACTCTGCTCTGTGCCTCAGGAGAGCACCTCACACCTCCGCTACACATCACACAGCCCCAGTGTGGTTGGGACCCATGCTGTGCAGCCAACGCCTGCCATCCAACAACGGGATTCCGAGAACACAAGAAGGGAAGGGCACTGTAGTGAGGCTCTGGAGGAGCCAGAATAGGGGCTGCAACCTGGCACATTCTACGAATGCATGCGCCAGGTTTTCCCTCACGCCGCAAAAGGGGCAGGCGTCTGCGATGGGGGTGAACCGCGCCAGCTGCACGCCCGTGCTCATGGCGCCGTGAAGGAGCCGCCAACTGATGTTCCTGATGGCCTGTGGAATTAGGTTGGAATACACACTGGCCCATCGGGGTTACCCACCCTCTACAGGTCTTAGATAGTCCCACCACTTGGTATCGGGGCAGGACACAAGGGTGAAGAAATGTATCGTACGAAGCACTACCATGTACAGATGGTCCTAAGGCGCGGTTCAGAAACAAACCGGCCGCAGATCCTGCAGCCGGCTGGGGGTCCAAGGATGGGGAAGGGGGGGGGCAGAACAGGGGCCCGAGAAAAGGGCTGGAGGGCTTGCAGTGGGGGGGGGGCAGGGTGTACCCTCTCACAGGGCTTGCTTCAGGAAATCGAGAGCAGGCTGTGACAAAGCCGCCTTCACCTCCTGGAGCATGTGCAGCGGGGTCCGAAGGGTAGAAAGCCCATGCGCAGAGCGAGCTGACGGAAATCCACCCAGTCCTCCCTGTCTCCGACCCTAGTGGTTTCTGCCAGGATCAGCCTCTGGTGCACCGCGGAGGACTCCGCCACCTGCATGCACAAGGCTGGATTGTGGAGCAGGGGCTCCGCGAGGAGGTCTGCTCCCTCGGTGGCCACACTAGACCTGGTCGCCGCAAACAGCTTCCAGGTCAGGAGGAGTTCCTGGTAGAATTCCAGCAGCTCTGAGAGGTCTTGCGGAAGATCCCTCAGGTGGATGAAAAAGAGCTGCTGGTCGTATCGGAGTCAGTGGAGGAAGGCATGTGCCAAAAGGCTCCACGCTGGACTACCTGCACCATAGAGTCTCTGCAGGGCCTGGAGGTGGAAACTCCGGAGCTGGCTGGGCATGCAGACAGGCCCTGGCCCCCCTCCTCCAGGGGAAGACACAAGACCCCTGCAGAGACCCAGTGCATTCCCAGCCAAAAGAACTCCAAAGCTATCCTCTGGAGTCTGGCCAGGACCTCCAGGGCCGGACTCAGGGTGTTGAGCCGGTGGCAGAGCATGCACAGGACTAGATGGTTCAGCACCAGCATCCTCCCACACAGGCAGCGACCCTGGAGCAGTCCTATAGATTCATAGAGCTGGAAGAAACCTCAGGAGGTCATCAAGTCGAGCCCCCTGCCCAAGGCAGGACCAGTCCCAACTCAATCAGCCCAGCCAGGGCTTTGTCAAGTCAAGACTTAAAAACCTCTAGGGACGGAGATTCCACCACCTCCCTAGCTAACCCATTCCAGTATTTCACCACCCTCCTAGTGAACTACTTTTTCCTAATGTCCAACCTAGACCTCTCCCACTGTAACTTGAGACCATTGCTGCTTGTTCTGCCATCCGTCACTTCTGTGAACAGCCTCTCTCCATCCTCTTTGGAACCTCCCTTCAGGAAATTGAAGGCTGCTATCAAATCCCCCCTCACTCTTCTCTTCTGCAGACTAAACAAACCCAAATCCCTTAGTCTCTCCTCATAGGTCATGCGCTCCAGCCCCCTAACCATTTTGGTCACCCTCCGCTGGACCCTCTCCAATGCATCCACATCCTTTCTATAGTGGGGGGCCCAGAACTGGACACAATACTCCAGGTGTGGCCTCACCAGAGCCGAATAAAGGGGAATAATCACTTCTCTAGATCTTCTGGCAATGCTCCTCCTAATGCACCCTACTATGCCATTAGCCTTCTTGGCTACAAGGGCACACTGTTAACTCTCATCCACTGAAATCCCCAGGTCCTTTTCTGCCGAACTGCTACTTAGCCATTCGGTCCCCAGCCTGTAACAATGCTTGGGATTCTTCCGTCCCAAGTGCAGGACTCTACACGTGTCCTTGTTGAACCTCATCAGATTTCTTTTGACCCAATCCTCTAATCTGTCCAGGTCACTCTGGACCCTATCCCTGCCCTCCAGCGTATCTACTGCTCCCCCTAGCTTAGTGTCATCTGCAAACTTGCTGAGGATGCAATCTATCCCCTCATCCAGGTCGTTAATAAAAAAGTTAAGTAAAAGTGTTTTTATTCTAATGTAATCAATTAGATGTATATTATTTATAATTGTTGGCTTGGAGTTTATTCCAGTAATAATCTGGACCTATTTTATTCCTGGAGTCTCCCAAGGCACACCATAGGTGTGTACAGGGCCAGCCAGGTGGAGGCACCGCCATTATATATTCTTTATGAGCCAGGGACTGCAGCAAGGGTGTGGATAGGGAATCCCCAACTCAACATCACCACTGGGGTACTCAGGATCTCCTTTTATGTTAAAACATCAGGCACCCAGGCACACCTGTGAGTGTGACCTGCTCCCGAGTAACCCGGGGAGAAAAAAGGGGGTTACACTTGTTTTAGGGACTATTCTACCAAGACATAATACAAAGTTTCCATGTAAAAGGACTCAATACAAAGCTAAAAACTTCAATGAGAGAATGATTAATACAGAGATGTATCTACATCTGCTGCAGGAAGACACCCCTGCCTACCTCCACCCCCTGCCCGAGTCTACAGCCCCATTGCAAAGCAGGGGAGAGGAAGGAAAGGGGCCGAGGCCCATCCAATGGGACTGGAGCAGTCATGAGCAAACCACGCCCGGGAGCCATTCCCCTGTCCATTGCTGGTGTTGTGTTGCTTCAGGCACGCTGAAATGCAGTCACCTCTGGGGTGGGGCTGGACAGCTCTTTAACACCTGCAGAAGGAGTTTCGGGCAGGGGGCAGTGCGGGCTGCCTTCCTGCAGAGCCCCTGTCAGAACTACTGTGCCCTCCTGGCTTAGGAAAGGAGAATAAACAGGAGGATTGGAAATTAACCCACCCAGTCTCACGTCCCGTAGGCAGGGAATGAGTCATCCACATTAGGCCCCAGCTGGAGTATCGTGTCCAGTTCTGGGCACCGCGTTTCAGGAAAGATCTGGAGAAAGTCCGGAGAAGAGCAACACAAATGATGAAAGGTCTAGAAAATATGAGCTATGAGACAAGGCTGAAAGATTTGGGCTTGTTTAGTTTGGAAAAGAGAAGACTGAGGGGGGACATGAGAGCAGCTTTCAAGTATCTAAAAGGGTGTCACAAGGAGGAGGAGAAAATTGTTCTCCTTGGCCTCTGAGGATAGGAGAAGAAGCAATGGGCTTAAACTGCAGCAAGGAGGTTTAGTTGGACATTAGGAAAAAGTTCCTAACCTGTCAGGGTGGTTAAACACTGGAATAAAATTGCCTAGGGAGGTTGTGGAATCTCCATCTCCGGAGATATTTAAGACCAGGTTAGACAGACACCTGTCAGGGATGAGCTAGGGCAACTCAACTTTGGAAGCCCTGGGGGCCACACTGATACTCACAGCACATGCCGAGGGCCGCAACTTAAGTGTGGTTGCATATGCATGCAAATATATACAAATAGCTTCTTTCACACTGACAGGCATGAATACAAAGATTAAAGCAAGACTACACAACACGCAGGCCCCATTTAAGTCAGTTCTGCTGATATTAATAAAAGTGCTGTCATATGGGTGGAAATTGGGTAAATGTATTTTAACAAGCAATGACAGTCTAGGAATTTAACTACTAAAATGCATCTCAACAGAAGACCATTATATTGATTCCTTTTTTGTTTTGGCTCTCACCTGTAGGCCGCGTGTTGATCCCTACATAAACCCAAACCGCACCATGGGCCGCAAACAAACGGGCCATGGGCAGCATTCAGCCCATGGGCCACCTGTTGAGTAGCCCTAGGTGCTTGATCCTGCCGTGAGGGCAGGGGAATGGACTCGATGACCTCTCGAGGTCCCTTCCTGGACTAGTGTTCTGTGATTCTATACTGCCCACATGGGGTTAGATAGGGGCTGGTGTCCCCTAGAGGGGCCGCATCCCCAGAGCCCATCCATACCTCCGTGAGCCAGCCTGTGCCCCCTGCCCTGGGACTGAACCGGAGACAGCCCCCCCTAGAGAGGCCCTGTAGCCTCCTGTGCACCAGTGGGATTTTGGCGCCAGGCCCTTCCCTCAAGTGGATCCCTTGAACTGGAGGTCAGGTGAAGCACGGCCCTGTTCTCTTCCACACTCTAGGCAGGTGTCACGGTGCGAGGGGAGTGGATTGGCTAGGTCCGAAGCGTTCCCCCGACAGGGCTTAGCAAGCCTGGGGGCGGGGCTGAGTGGATGAGGGAAGGGGGTGGCTGCCAAGTATCAGTCTCTGCCCCTTGCTGCCGTTAGTCCCGGGAGCTGCCCACTGGCCTGCAGTGCAGCCCAACTATCTCCTTTGAGCAGGGGAGGCTTGATCGCAGCATGAGCTAGCCAGGGGGTGATTGCTGAAGCCCCCCCGCAGTTGTTCCCCACATTAGGCAGATTACAGGGAGCCGGGTTATGCCAGCCTGTGCTGTGGTCATGTCTTCACTACCCGTGTAGACAGCTCCCGAACCACTGGAAACAGCTTCTAGTTCGGCCTGGTGTATGACCTCAGGCATGTTGCGGCCCCCTCTGTGCCTCAGTTTCCCCAGCTGTAAAATGGGGACAATGCTGGCCTCCTTGGGAAAGCCCTCTGAGCACTACCAATGGGCGGAACGAGGGCTGGCGAAGATTAGCCTTGCCTTGGTCATGCGGGCTTGGTACCGTTCCAGTGGGCGGATGATGCTGTCAGTTGCTTGACAGCACTTTGTGTCCGCATGAACTCGAGTGAGGTGGTCCAGTGACAGGCGGGTGAGTGGCTGAAAGTCAGTGGGCAGGGAACCGGGTGCCAGGCAGTGGGTCACTGGCAAATTCAGTGTATGGGGAAGGGGGCTCCCCACGCCTCAGTTCCCAGCACTTGCGGGCGGAGTTCACAAATTACAAAGCTCGTCTCGCTTCCCCGCCAGCGAAGCCATCACTTTACTCCGGGTCCTTAACACGTGCTGTCCCTTGCCTTGGCTGGGCACTGCTTGGGGGCGGGCCCAGCTCTCCTAGTCCGGAATCACAGAAGTGCCCAAAAAGTGGGGTTGGGGGCACAAGCACCTAGACCCATGATCCCCCACCCTGCTGTTCTTGCCCCAAGGTCCCTCCCCCCACAAAATGCTCCTGAGCTACCTCTTCCTCCCAAGACCCTACTCCCCCACTTGCCCGCCCTTACACGCCTCTGGCACCCGGCCCTGTGCCCCCTGGCCCTGGCCTGCCTTACCATGGGCTCGAGATTGGCAGGTTTTCTACCAGCTGATGCCAGAGGGTGAGTTGTGGGATCGCAGGGGCGGGGGTGGGTGACCAGAGCGCAGGCTAGGGGTGCTCATGGCCCCCAGGCATTTGTGTGATGTGGCCCATGCTGCTAACAACTAGCTGACCGCGCTGGGGGTGCCCGGCTAGGGGCTGGCAGCACAGGCACATGGCTCCCTCCGGCCCCTCTAGGCCTGTCCTGTATTGGCAGCCGTCCCTGCCCATCGCCTGAGGGGTGCTGCCCCACCCCTCCCCCAGAGCCAGGCAGCCCCTGCCCCCGCCCCCGCTCTAACCCAATCCCCTCCCCTCCTCAGAGCCAGGCACCGGAGGTACAGGATGGGTAACCCTACCTTTGAAGTGGCTGCTCCTGCTGCCCGGCCCTGCCTTGGAGGCTTGACTGCACAGGGAGCATGTGGCCCACCAGCTCCGGGTTCACCGCGACGTGTGGGGCTCTGCGCTCCACTTCCACCCCAGCCGGGCACCCCCCTAGCATGGCGCCCAGGGGCAACTGCCCCCCCCCCCTTACACCTCTGGCGGGCAAGCAGGCCAGACGCTCTCCCTCTCCCAATGGCCACAACCCCAGAGGGATGACTGGATAGGGCCTCCAGATGGACCAAGGCCACTCCAAACCCCGCCAAGCACCAAGGAGGGACTGAGGGGACCAGAGCCCACACCAGGCCCTGGAGTCTGGGCTGCATCGCCAGGACCAGGGAGGGACCCAGACGCCGAGCCCATGGACACCCTGCCAGCACTCCCAAAGGACCCCAATAAGCAGCAGTCACGCCAAGCAGGCCCACAGGTGGAACTAGGAAACAGCCCAGGGAAAGTTGACCCCACGCCGGCTGATGATATAGAGATCGAGTGGGCAGTGCGTTGCAGCCTGGAGCCCCGCTGACCCACAGACCTGGTCGGTGCATTGCGGCCTGGATCCCCGCCAACCCAGTGGCTGCCTGTGCTGTCACTGCTAGGGCCCTGGGCTGGGACTGCTTCCCCCCCCGCCACCCCTCCACTTGGGGTTGGCAGGTTCCCCCTGTAGGGGAAAAACCCCTCCGCTTGTTGGCTCTTCACCAAAGCTAAGAGAGTTGACCCCCGACTCAGCCTGAAGACAGACCTGAGCCTCAAACTGTTATAGACTTAGCTGTTTGTTTGCTGCCCTGCCCTGACCCAGGGCTGTGCCACTGAAACTGTATAACCGCCTGTCTGTTGCCCGTTCTGACTCAGGAACGAGAAATTCCTAGTACGCCTAGCCTGTGTAGGGAGTCAGCATGGCCGCCCGCTGACCCGGACTGGTACAGAGACCCACAGGAAGCACTGCTGCGAGCTTGTTCTCTCTGAGATGGGCTTGGCATCACGACTCTCCAGAGGGCCTGTGGAGAAGGGCTCTGGGCAAAGGAGCGAAAGAGAAATACAGCCGAAGCTCCACAATGAAGTCCCAGCCTCACCTTGTTATTGGAGCAACTCAACATCAGGGGAGTTTCTATCAGGGCTGCTTCTGGCCTCCACATTACCCTCACAATACTGCAAGGCTCCCAGGATCTCTGTCCTGGTTGTGCCAGGTAAGAGAGCAGACATGCTGGGGATCCCATTGCACCGGTAGCCAGAGAGGGCAGGTGTCTGATGCAGTCAGCTAGGTGTGGGATTGCAGGGAGATAGGGGTTGGCCATGTGAGGAGGGGCAGGGAAGGGTAGGGAGGACAGATGTAATGCAGTCACAGCAGCCTGCCTGCCCACAAAGCCAGGTGGGAGAGCACACTGCCACCTACACCTGCAATTGGTTTATTTGCTAAAGCAGTAAGTTCAGAGCCAAGCCCAACTTTGGCAGCTCATAGCTGCTTATTAGCATTTTGACTGGCATCTCAGCTAAGGCATGAGCCCTGTGACAAATTCACAGGCAGTGTAATGGGGCCAATTCAGCAGCCCCCAAGATGTGTACACCAGACACAGAGGAGGCTGCATGGGCAGTGGGCACAAAGTGGGTCCCTGGAGGAACCACGGAAGGACAGCCCTTGGACAGCAGGGGGAGAAGCTAATACAGCACACTACTGGAGAAGGGGAACAGTGGAGTACCTTGGGGTGGGCGGGGTAAATGGAAGCTGTGCAAAGCCCTGGCACTCAGCACATCGCACGGCAAGAGGTATGTGGGCTGAAATCAGGGCACGTGTGCATCAACGGCACAGCATACACCAGAGCATCCCCCTGGGTACGTCTACACTAGCTCGTTAGTTTGAGCTAGGTAGGGTAATTAGGGCAACCGGAGTTGCAAATGAAGCCCGGGATTTAAATATGGATTTTATCACACAGTAAAGCACGTTGCTTCTGCACTGAATGAGCTTATGATAATAATGTGCAATGTCTGTTAGAATAAAAGTCCAGAGCGCTCCCTCTCGGTGTGTCACACAGGGCCATGTGCCACCTGTTTGGATCTCATTTCCAAAGCCCAATCTGCACAGAGAGGAGGAACCCAATAGTGCTAAATAGTAAAGTACATAATTGTAAATGAAGTGTTGGGGAATACTGTGAAAGCAGCACCTGGGAATCTCATTTAGCGTGTTCTGAGCAGTTGGAGTGGAACAATTTCTCAAGGCGAGTTGAGTGTTGTGGGTAGCAGCAGAGGAAAGGACACAGCGGAGGAGACTTCAGTCAAAGCAAAGTGATGGGCTAGTTTGCTTCTTGAGGGCATCTGGCTGTGCACAGAGGGGACAAAGCTGGGCACAGGATTGCCCCCGGCAGAGCTAGAGAGACTGAGACACACTCTCCTTCTCCCCCAGGATGGGCTGAGCTGGTCCGGCTGCTGCTGATCATGGTATGTAGCCACCTGGCTATGGTGAGCTGGGTGTTCTTCTATTTATACCCCCATAACTAGGGATGTTACACAATTAACTGCTCACCATATTGGTAAGCCTCATGCTTACCAGTTAACAAGCCCTTGCCCGTTAACTCCGGTGCCAGCCACATCGGGCCACAGCAGCCCCAGCCATGGAGAGGCTGACAGGCTGGGCAATGGGACCCCATGGTTGTGGCGGGACCCCATGGCCACAGTGGGGCCAACAGTGGGACCTCATGGCTGCAGCAGGGACAGGCAGCAGGCAGGGCAGCAGGCCACAGGTTAAAACAGTTAACCAGTTAAGCACTATCATTTAACCAGTAACCATATTGATGTCCCTGCCATAAAGACTCCAGATGATACTGCCATTTAGGTGCCAACCTGTGGTCAAGGTGGCTGCTGTTCCCATGCCCAAGTCTGTGTGATCCCTTCCCTCTGACATCAGGCACTAGTCCATCATCACAACCACTATGTGGACTTGGCAGCAGGAAGCTGGGTCTTTGCAAGATGCTGGAGCTGTTCTGTTTGGCTTTGGCCTGGGAAAACAGCGATAAGCAAGAGCATGGCACTGCATGGGGCTGGGCTATCATGGTTTCTCTCTTGCTTTCCTTCTGCAGGGGGAGGGAACAAGTCCTGTCTCAGGGGGTACGTCTACACTAGCTCATTAGTTCGAGCTAGGTAGGGTAATTAGGGCAACCGGAGTTGCAAATGAAGCCCGGATTTAAATATCCCGGCTTCATTTGCATGTTCCCGGTGCCGCCATTTTTAAATCTTTGTCGAACTCTCAGGTTACACATATCGGCACAGAGTAGGTAGTTCAATTAAAGACCTAATTCAAACTACCAGTATGAGGAATTCTCGTGGTAGTTTGAGAATTCAAACCAGTAGTTTGAATTAGGATCTTTAATTCAACTACCTACTCTGTGTGCTGCGGTAGCCGCGGGCACGGAGTTCGGACATTATTATCATAAGCTCATTCAGTGCAGAAGCAACGTGCTTTACTTTCTGATAAAATCCATTTTTCCTTCATTCCCCAGCTCCGGGGCTTTTCATGGAGCTTCTGATCCTTTCACCTTTCCTAGTTTATCACCTTGTGGCACTTGACTAAAGCGAAGGGGAGGAGTGCTCACAGGAACGTGGCTTTAGCCAGGACTCTTATCAAAGAAGCCAATTAATAACAGCAGATCTACTGCCCAGCGAGTGTGCACACTGCCTGTGCTGAATGGGCCTGTGAAGAGACTCTGCCACCTGCTTGGCATGTAGTCCCAAGGCACCAACAGGTGAGGTGAAAAGTAGTCACCTAGCTGGGATGCTGCTGGCACAGCTGTGGTTTGTGAAGGCAGAGAGGAGGGAGGATTTGTTCACTGGCTAGCTGCTCCACACGCATTGGGCAGGAGCAGAGAAGGAATTGAGTTGTGAGTGACTGAAGGGAGCAGTCAGGAGAGAAGCTTGGGAGGAAAAAAAAAAAAATCAGGGTCTGAGTGCTAGGGAGGGAAGATGAACTTGGCAGCCGTGTCAGGTCTCAACTAGTTGAGAGCCAAGCAGGGAAGAGAAACAGTGATGGCAGTAGCTTAAGTGAGAAATTACCAGAACCTGGACTGGAGTTTTGGCATGTTGGGAGGAGAAATGAGGGCTTCTGGGACAGAGGGAGGCAGTCCACAGGCTCCAGCACATCTATCACCATGGATCCAAAGCAGATTTTGCTGTAAACGTGAAAGCCCCACCTGGCTTAGAAGTCAAGGCAAGTGAAACAACAGGGACAAAAAGCAAAACTTCCCACTAGTCACAGCTTTCCCAGCCTTACCTGACACTCCCTGAAACAGGCCAGCACTCCTGTGATGGTTGACTATGGAAGTGCTGACTGAGGGAGAATGGCCCACATCCAAAGGCCGAGTCTCTGAGCATCTAAAGCATACCAGGGAGGGTCCCACATCCCAGGGTATAAGGTTAGGGTGCACTTGGACTCATTACTTTGCTGGACTGCATGCCACAGGGAGCAGGGGCTCTGCACGTCCAGAGAGCACTTGCTGTACTTAGCAAAAAGTCTTCCTGAAAAACTACATGCACCATTTATTTTGTATGGGAAGCACTGAGTCTACTGATTTTTGCAAGTGAAATAGTTAAGATTTCTGTTTTCCCTACAATCAGACTCATCCAGCTCATTAGAGCAGTGGCCTCATTTATATACAGCATTGGAAAGTGTGCCTTTTCTGAAGGAAGAGAATGTTTATTCCCTTCAATTTACCAAAGGAGAGGAATTATGTAAAGCAATGCAATTTACTTGCACCCTGAAGTCTGTAAACAGTATGAGTTATCTTTTCAAAAGCAGCATCCAACATAACTGCAAAAGGAGGGCCGGTGCTTCATTTTGTGAATGAGTGACTCTATTGTATAATGTGAGAGTTTATTCCATTTCATACTGTATAGACAGTACTTACTCTATGTTTGTAAATGAGTGAGTTTGGAAATAGATTTTCACAGAAGGCAATTACTTTCTCAATAGGGATAGAAAACACCGTGCATGACAGGCTCAGAAGGTTATTATATTCATGTCTCTTTTGCTTCCTGTGAAGCAGCATGTCTGCATGTGCTTGCTCTCCCCACACCACTGCCCAATCATGCCACTACTTTTCCACAGCTCAGAAAATCCTCCCCTTCTTCTGACCCAGCAAATCCTCCCCTTCTTCTCTGACCCAGCAGCTAATACACGTGTCCAGGCCTGAGTCATCTTCTATTAGGGCTCCAGCACTGCCTCCCTAGTGTGCGCATCACACCAGTCCATCCAGAAACACCCTCCTCACCTGTCAGGCAGACCATGCCACCCACACTGGGCCCCTCTTGCTCACTGTGTCCCCTCTTGCTCCTCATCCTCACAGCCCAAGCTGGCCTGTCTCTCAGCCTGTGGCCTTCACCTTTCCAGTGACATCAGCCACCCAGCCCTTTCTCTTTACATTTGTGCAGAGAACAAAGTTCTGCTCCCCAAAACACCTGTGTGTTCCCATCAATGGGGGATTTAGAGTTGAGTGGAGCCCTGTGCTCAGCTTCATTCCCCCCGCCCCCCAGGACCCACCTGTGAGCTGGGCCCTGCCTCTTGCCCACCCAAGAAAAAGAACATTCACTCTTCCTGCCCCTCCCATTTTCATTCCTTTTTCTTCAGACTCCTCCTATATAAGTAATAAGTAGTAAATAAAAATAAAGTGAGGTACCTTGATCATTTTTGTAGTCTGACTCCCCCCCCCGACCACTTGAAAATTGCTGAGGGTCTCAGTAGACCACTTAATGATCTTCCCAAATATTGTTTGGCATAGCTTAGCCTGCCCTGGGTGGGTCCGCTGCAGGGTCTCACAGCAGCAGGGACATCCCACTTCTGATACTACATGTGACAGGGTCAGTCCTACTGCTGCATCCCAGACCCACACTCAGTCCACAATCTAGCTACCGCAGCACAGGTTTTGCTTGTCCCTTTCAGCACTTTGTGGGGGCTGTCCCTTGGCAAAAATGGCTGTCAGGACAGATGCTCCTGGTCAGCCTGGGCTGGGGTACCAGTCCTCCCCAGCTACCAGCTGGACTCTCTGGTTGCTTGGGGAAGGAAGCCCAAACGCTCCCTGTTGAAGCTCCTCCCCTGGCAATGCTGCCATTCTTTGTCAGCATCTCTGACTCTAACCTTGTCAATAAAAACTCCTCTCCAGCACCCTCCAGGCTCCTCTGCCACTCACCCATCCTCACAGGGAAGGCTTTTAAAAAGGTCCCGTGGCAGCCTGCACTCAGCTCAGCTGGCCCTTATTTGCTTTAGAGCCGCCCTGTCTCAGCTGCCCCTAATTAACCAGGGCCCTTGGGCTATGTTTACACTAGCAGCTTCTTGCACATGAAAACGTCCACACTGCCATGTACCAGCTGTGGTTTTGCACAAGAGCATCCATGGCAGTGTGGATGCTCTCTTCGGCAAGAAAGCTCTGATGGCCATTTTAGCCATAGGGCTTTCTTGTGCAAGAAACCCCGGCCAAGCGTCCACACTGCCTTCTTGCACAAGAGCTCCTGCGCAAGAGGGCTTACACCTGATAAAAAAGAGCGTAGCTCTTGCGCAAGAAGACCTCTCTTACCACACCGTACTGTAAATTTCCTTGCACAAGAGCAGGCGGGCCGTGTGGACGCTCTGCGGATTCTTGCGCAAGAACGGCCATACTTGCGCAAGAAGCCGCAAGTGTAGACATAGCCTTGCTGTTTCCCAGAGCTGCCTTTCTCTCCTTCTCATCAAACCCTTTCACCTCCCCTGTCACATGACCTTGAGGGGGAGAGAGGAACTACTCTTCCACTGAGCACAGCAGGCTGCTTCTCTGGGCTTGTTGTGCTTTCCCCCTGCACCCCTCCCTCCTTTTTGGGAGGGGTGTGGGGGGCTACTGGGGTTGTGGCAGGCAGGCCCTGGCTACATTTTGGGCCAGGTCCTTTCTCTCTGCCTGCTCTGTTTGCAGGCAGCCTTTCCCCCACACCCCTCAGCTGGCTGCAGGAGCTGCTGGGGTGTGGGGTGGATAGGGCCTTTGCTGCCCTCACCCTGGTGGGGGAGTGGGACCCCATTTTCCCATCTTTTTGGGGACTGCCTGGCCCCTTTCTTCATTGCTGCAGGCCTGGACTTCACCGTTCCTGCAGCTGCTACTCCCTCTGGAATAGAGGAGGTAAGGGGGCTGCTTTACAGCAGCTCCTGGGGTTCTTCCTTCGCCTCCACAAGTTTGTGTGAGGGGGGGTGAGTGTTTGTGAGGGGCCTCCTGCCATCTAGGCCCATAGGTGGCAGCTGGTACAGCTTCTGTGGGGCGCTGGGGCTGGGGGGGGTGGCTCCCTCTGTTCCCTGCTGTCTCCCCTGCATCTTTGTTGCTGCTGTTGCTGCTCCCTCCCCAGCCCCAGGTGCTGCAGGGGCCATCTCCATCCTTGGCCCACTGCTCGCCTCCCTGCCCCTCCCTTGCTCTGTTGAGGCCTGCAACAGGTGCTGTGAGCCTGCCACTCAGGCGCCCGTGGGCACACTAGTTTCCTTCCCCAGCAGTGTCTTGCTGCCCCCCTGCTTTCTTGAGCAGGCCCCTCCTCACAGCCTGCATTCCCTTCTCCTCTTTTCGTGTGCCCATGCCCCTCTTTATCATCTCATTTGGTGCCTGAGCCTCCCACTCTCCTTTAGTTACCCTCTCCCCACACACCGTTTCACTTCCCACGTGTCTTTCAAATAATTGACCCTCTCACATTCCCAGTGCAGCCAAAGGAGCCACTCTTACCCTCCTGTGCTGGGAGCTGTACCCCTTGTTCCATTACCCCCCCCCCTTCCTCCTATGTGTGTTGCTGCCCTCCCACGCCGCTTCCAGCCTAGCGGGGGGAGTGGTGAGCCTTCCTCTCCCTCCCTCTTCCCCCTCTCCCCTGCTCCTTGCTCCACCCCTGGCACTATTGGTCCCCTAATTGTCTGTTCCTGTCTTCCCCCACCCCTCCATCCATGAACATAATGGAGGGGCAGTCGTGCGATGCCCCTGCCACCCCTTGCCTACCCCCCCTCACTACCTCTATGAACCCTGAACCCGCTGAGGCCGCCGGGCCACCCACTCATACAGCGAAGGTGGTGGACATGGACGGGGATTCCGGAACCCCGACTGCTCCTGCCACGGCACCTTCTGCCACCAGTGTCACCACCAAGAAAGCCTCCCTGAAGGGCAGGAAGCACCAGGGGACCAAGAAGGGCAAAAGCCCCACCTGGAAGGCAAAACCTCCTGTGGGGAAGGCTCACCCCCCTGCCACGGCCTCAGCCGCGGCTTCCCCTCTTTCCTGTCCCCCTGTTCCTTCCACCAGCTCTGGGGGTGACAGTGTCCCAGCCCCCAGGGCGTAAGCCCAGGTAGCCGCCACCCCCCCGCCTGATGCCTCCCAATCCACTGAAGCCGCTTACCGGAATTCCATCCCCGGTGGCCACGGCCCCTTCCACACCCTGACCAGGAGGCACGGGGTCCGTTGCCTCCTGGTGTCGGCCTCACCCCACGTGGAAACCTACGTGCGGGCATTGGCACGCGCGGTGGGGCCCGCGGCCGTGGTGGCGGCCTCCAAGATGTTCGGGAAGGTGGTATTCTTCCTGGCGTCGGAGGCCGCCGCCCAGGAAGCGGTGGAGAAGGGTTTGGCGGTGGGGGGAGTCCATGTCCCACTCGAGCCTTTGGAGGACCTGGGTGTACAGGTGGTTTTTTCCTCCGTTCCTCCCTTCCTCCCCAATGTCGCCCTATTGCCTTTCCTCTCCACCCTGGGGAGGCCCTTGTCAGTCCTTAGTCCTCTTCCTTTGGGCTGCAAGGACCCTACCCTCCGCCACGTTCTTTCCTTCCGCCGGCAGGTGCAAATCCAACTTCTGCCGGCGGGACGTGGTGGAGAAGTCCTAGAAGGGTCATTTCTGGTGCCCTATCAAGCGGCCCAGTACTGGGTATATTACACCTTGGGGAGGCCTGGTGTTTTCTCTGTCGGGCGACGGGACACGTCTGAAGGGATTGCCCTCTGGCCCGCCTCGGAGATGAACTCGGGACCCCCGACGCCAGGGAGGGCACCAGCCCTACCATCGCCGGTGGCCCTGACGGTCTAGACCCTGGGGTCGCCCCTCCTCCAACCATGACCGTCGTCAGTCCCGCTTGGGCTCCGCAGGGCCCAGACGAGCGTGCGGGCGCCGCTGCCACCACCAAAAGCAGCAAGGCCGGGCCAGCGGAGGAGAGGGCAGCGGGGTCAGAGACGGGACTTGGACAGGGCCTACCTCAGGGGGAGGTTTCCCCTTCCCCAGCTGCCCAGCCCCCATCTTCCCTCGCCCTCCCACCGCTGCCCTTGCCCCCTGGCTCTTCCCCTAATCGGGCCCAACTCTCCTCTGAGAGCTGGGAGGTTGCCATGGGGAGGCGCCGCAAATGAGCCCGACGTTCCACCCCACCTACTAAAGGGGAGGATACCCTCCTCACGCCTCTAGGGGTGGACATCGGAGCCATCCCTCCCTCTGAGCCCCCGGATGCTTCACAGAGCCGTGAGGCGTCTGAGGTGGCCGCGCTGGTTGCGGAAGGGGTAAATGCCTCCCTCCCGGAGTCCCTGCAAGAGGGAGTGTCCACAGGGGATGCTCCCACCGTCCCCACCTCCACTGTGAGGGCGACCGCTGACCCTGCAGCCGACAAGGGTGACCACGTGGCGGTGGGCAGCAGGCTCACCTTCCTCTTCCAAGAGGTGGAAGCCTTAGGGTTATCCCCGGCTGCCTCAGAGCGGGATCAACATGCCTTGGCGGGACAACAGTTGGCCTCTCCTTCCCCTTCTAGCCCGCCGCTTTCCCTTTTCCCTGCCTCCGGGTTGCCCCAGGGTGTAACCAACTGCCCAGCCATCGGCAGCACTTAGGCCACTGAACCCTTGGGGGATCCTAGCGGACGGGAGTTCCCATCATTCCCCATTACCCCTGGCACTGGAGCCTCTGGCGCTGCACTCTCAGCAGTGCTGGAGCCTGGCGCTGGGGAGACACTAACTTCCCCCACCACTGTCACCGATCCCCCACCCTGTGAGGAGACCCCGCAACCCGGTGCCTCTTTCGCTGAGGCTTCAGACCCTACTCCTGCTCCCTATTCAGCCCCTCTCCCAACCGAATTTCCCACTCCTCTTCCTGCTCCCCCTCCTCCTTGTCTTTTTCCTAATCCCCCACCTCTTCCTCCCCTACTCCCTTCCTCCTCTTCCTCCTTTCCCTGATCCCTTTCCTGACCTCTTTTCCTCCCCTTACACTGTTACTGCCACCCCCAGGGCTGCCACGTTCAGCTCAGATGTTGGCCCCCGGGAGACGGTTTTTGTTTTTTCCGCTCCCAGCACATCTGGGGCTGTTCTCCCTCCGCCACTACCCTTGCCGTCATCCCAGCAGGGTCCTGCTTTCCCACATCAATCAGTCGAGGGGCACGCGGAGGGGTCTGGCCCGAGGCCCCAAAATCCGATGCGCTGAGGGGCGAGATGCGCGACTTCTTGGAGGACATTCGTGGCTCCAAGAACAAAGTGGCTCTCGCCCTTCAGCGCTGGGGTGATTTCCATCTCATCCTACAAATAGTAAGGGCCTCTTGGGGAGGAGTAAAGGGACTGGGCGGCGGGAGGCTGTGGCCTACCAGCGGGCCCGTGGCTTCCGTGATGCCCTGCTTATGTTTGGGTATGGTCACGGTTTGCTGCGGGGCCCAATGGGGACTGCCAGCACCCCTGCCAGAGAGGATCTTCCCCAGCCCTCTCGATGCCGCCGTTCGTCATTGCCACTCTGAACACTCGGGGCTGCAGGCTCGGTCTCCGCAGGTGTCGGGTACTCTCCTTCCTTCGGAAGGGAGGATACTCTGTCATCTTCCTGCAGGAGACCCATACCGCGTCGGCCACTGAAGCTAGCTGTCGGCTGGAGTAGGGAGACTGGCCGACAGGTGGCTGAAGTACACCCTATCAAGCCGGGGTGTTCTCCCCAAACCTGCAGCCTGAGGTGCTGGGGACTGCCGAGGTTGTGCAAGGCCGCCTGCTGCACCTCCAGGTCCGGGTAGAGGGGCTAACATTAAATCTCATTAACATTTACGCCCCAACATCCGGCCCGGAGAGGCTTCGCTTCTACCAGCGGGCATCCGCCTTCCTCGGCTCTTTGGATCCTCACGAGTGCCTGGTCCTGGGCGGGGAATTCAACTGCACCCTCGAGGAACGGGACTGCACGAGGACCGGGCGGTGCCGAGCCGCCACAGACATCCTCAGGGGGATAATAGACCAACACTCCCTGGTGGACGTCTGGCGTGACCTCCACCCGGGCGAGAATGAAGCGTTTACCTTCCTCCGGGTGGAGGATCAACGGTCGTTTCACTCCTGGTTGGACCATATTTATCTCTCACATCGTCATCTTTTTCGAGCCCACTCCTCCAGCACTCAGCCGGGCCCGTTCTCGGACCACCACTTGGTGGCCGTGATGGGCTCTCTCTCCTCGGAGAGACCGGGGCCGGCCTACTGGCATTTCAACAACTGCTGGAGGACGTGGGCTTTGTAGTGTCCTTCAGGGAGTTCTGGCTGGCCTGGCGCGGGTGGCGGTGCGCCTTTCCCTCGGCGCAGCGGTGGTGGGATGTGGGGAAGGTGCGCACGCAGCTCTTCTGCCGTGACTACACCCGGGGGGGCAGCCGGTAGAGGGATGCGGTGATAGAGCAGGTGGAACGGGAGGTTTTAGAGCTAGAGAGGTGGCTGGCCACCGGCCCCAAAGATCCACCCCTCTGCGGAACTTACCGGGAGAAGCGGGAGGACCTTCGGGCCCTCGACGACCTTCAGGCCCGGGGTTCCTTTGTTCGTTCCCGCATCCACCTCCTTAGGGAGATGCATCGTGGCTCCTGCTTCTTCTGCGCCCTGGAGAAAAAGAGGGGGGTGAAAAAGCGCTTCGTCTGCCTTCTGGCGGAGAATGGCGCCCCCCTCTCGGATCCGGTGGAGATGCGCAAGAGGGCTTGTGCCTTCTACGCCTCCCTTTTCTCGCCAGATCCGACCGACACCGACGCCAGCAGAGTTCTCAGGAACGAACTCCCGACGGTCAGCACGGGCGACCGGGACTGGCTAGACCTGCCTCTCTCTCTGGCCGAGTTCTCGGAAGCCCTCCGTCTTATGTCCACCAATAAATCCCCGGGCATCGACGGGCTGACCATGGAGTTCTACCGCATGTTCTGGGACGTCCTCGGCCCGGACCTTGCCAGACTCTGTGCAGAGTCCTTGGAGAGCGGGGTCCTCCCTTTATCGTGCAGGCTAGCAGCGCTCTCCTTGCTGCCCAAGAAGGGGGACCTCTGTGATCTGAGGAACTGGTGTCCCGTCTTGCTCCTCAGCACGGACTATAAAATCGTTGCCAAAGCCATCTCCCTGAGACTCAAGTCCGTGCTGGCAGACGTGGTCCATCCAGACCAGACCTACACCGTCCCGGGCCATACCATCTTCAACAATCTCTATTTGGTCTGGGATCTCCTAGAGCTAGGGTGTAGGGATGGTCTGTTGTTCACCCTCCTGTCCTTGGATCAGGAGAAGGCGTTCGACCGGATGGACCACGGGTATCTCCTGGGCACTCTGCGGGCCTTCGGCTTCGAGTCCCGCTTTGTGGGCTTTCTCCAGGTGCTGTACGCTTCCGCAGAGTGTTTGGTCAAGCTCAACTGGACCCTGACCGCACCCATCAGCTTCGGGCGGGGAGTACGTCAAGGCTGCCCGTTGTCAGGCCAACTGTATAGTCTGGCCATCGAGCCCTTCCTCTGTCTTGTTCGGAAGAGGTTGATGGGGTTTGTGCTCCGTGAGCCGGAGATGCGGCTGGTCCTGTTGGCGTAAGCCGATGACATGCTCCTCGTGGTCCAGGACCCGGGAGACCTGGCACGGGTGGAGGCCTGCCAAGCAGTCTACTCGGCGGCCTCCTCCGCCCGGGTCAACTGGGTCAAGGGATGCGGCCTGGTGGCCATCAGGTGGCGCGCGGGTCCGCTGCTCTATCTCGGCGTTTTTCTCTCTGCCACGCATCCTTCTCCGCCGGAGAACTGGCAAGGTTTAGAGTCCAGGGTGGCTGGGCGGTTGCGGAAATGGACGGGACTGCTCCGGTGCCTCTCCCTGCGTAGGAGGGTACTGGTGCTTAACCAACTAGTCCTGTCCATGTTCCGGCACAGTCTCAGCACCCTGGTCCCGACCCCGGGTTTCCCGGATCAGATCCAGCAGCTGCTGCTGCGGTTCTTCTGGCCGGGACTGCATTGGGTCTCTGCAGGGGTTCTCCATCTTCCCCTGGAGGAGGGAGGGCAGGGCCTGACGTGTTTGCGCACGCGGGTCCGTGTCCTCTGCCTCCAGACCCTGCAGAGGCTCCTATTTGATGCAGGTGGTCTGGCGTGGAGCACGCTGGCGCACGCTTTCCTTCGCCGCTTCCGAGGGCTCCGATATGACCGGCAGCTCCTTTATTTGAGAGGTCTATCGCGAGACCTCTCCGAGCTGCCGGCCTTCTACCAGGACCTCCTCCGGGCCTGGAAGCTGCTAGAGGCGACCAGGCCCTTGGGAGCCACCGTGGAGCAGACCTCCTCGCGGGCGCCCAGCTACACAATCCCCATCTACATGTGCAGGCGGCGGAGTCCCCCTCGGTGCGCCAGAGGTTAGTCCTGGCAGAAGTCACAAGAATTGGACACCTCCTGGACTACGACCGGGGAGACTGGGTGGATCCTCAGGCGCTCGCCCAGCGCATGGGGCTCTCCACCCTACGTACTCCTCGGCGCGTGCTTCAGGAGGTGAAGGACGCTTTGCCACCCACCGCTCGGGTTCATCTCGACAAGGTCCTGCGAGAGGGTGCACCTGGCCCGCCTGATCTATCCATCGACCCTAAGCCCCGCGTACCTCCCTGACCGCCTCACCCTCGTCACCCGAGCTGGCTGCACGCGTTGCAGCCGGTCCCCTTCTGAACCGCGCCAAAGAGTCACCTGTACACGCTCGTGCTTCACACGCTCCACTTCCCCACCCTCATGTCCCGCCCAGACACCAAGTGGCGGGACCTCCTTCCACCAATAGAGAGTGGGGAGCCCTGGTGGGCCAGTCTCTATTCCACCTTGGTTCCGCGGCCCACCGGGGACATCAGCTGGAGAATCCTGCATGGAGCTGTGAGCACGGGCGTGTATTTGGCGTGGTTCACCCCCATTCCCGACACTTGCCCCTTCTGTGGCGAGAGGGAGAACCTGGCACACGTGTACCTCGAGTGCGCCAGGTTACAGCCCCTCTTTCGGCTCCTCCAGAACCTTTTGTTGAGGTTCTGGCTGCACTTCTCCTCACCTGTTAATTTATGCACACCATCCGAGGCCCCACAAAGTCGGGACCTCCTGGTCAACCTCCTCCTGGCTATCGCCAAGATGGTAATTTATAAGACCAGGAGCAGAGGTTGGCTGGGGGAGGGGCCTGCGACTGTGGGGCCTATTTCCGCTCCTGCATCCGCCACGTATCCGGGCAGAGTTCCACTGGGCGGCGTCGGCTGGCTCTCTCGAGACCTTCGAGGGGCAGTGGGCGCTGTCCGGGTTCTCTGCTCGGTGTCCCCATCCGGTTCCCTTGTTTTAGCCCTTTGACCCTCACACCCGTCCCTGTTTTCTTTTTATTTGTCCCAAGTAATTACTTGGTTCTCTGGGCTCAGTGGACTCTCCCCATTGGCTGGGTGGAGGTCCTTTAGATGTGGATGGGCTAACACCCGCCCACCTCCCGGACTCCAGTAGGCACAGTCTATACAAATCAGCGGGTGATAGCTAAGCACAGACCTCATCATTTTCAATAAAATTAATTAAATGTTTCCCTTTACAGAAACCATGTTGACTTTCCCCCAACAAATTATGTTCATCTGTGTCTCTGACAATTCTATTCTTTATTATAATTTCAACTAATTTGCCCAGTATTCACATTACACTTACACTGTAATAGCCAGGATCACCTCTAGAGTCCTTTTAAAATATTGGCCTCCTGTTAGCCATCTTCCAATCATTAGGTACGTAAGCTGATTTAAAGGATAGATTACAAACCAGTTAATAGTTCCTCAATTTCCCATTTGAGTTCTTTCAGAACTCTTAGTTGAATGCCATCTGGTCCCAGTGATTTGTTACTGTTAAGTTTATCAATTTGTTCCAAAACCACCTCTAATGACCCCTGAACCTGGCAATTCCTCGGATTTGTCGTGTGGAGGCGGAGGGGAGCGCCAGAAGTGCGTAGAGAAGGAGGGGAGGGAGAAGCGCGTAGAGGCAGAGGAGAGGGAGCAGTGCGTAGAAGCACAGGAGAAGCAGAAGTTGAAATGAGGTGGTTTGAAGTTGAACTGGAGAAAGCTAAGAAGCTGAGTACTCCAACTACACCGACTAACTAGCCTGCTCCAACTCCTGCTCCCCAGCCCAAGAAATTCCCAGTGTTGCAGGTAGGAGATGATGCAGAAGCCTTGGTGAATTTTGAAAGGGTCTGTCTTGGGTACAACATCCCCAAAGATCAGTACATGATGGAGCTGAGACTACAACTCAGTGGACCCTTAGGAGAAGGAGCAGCGGAAATGCCTGGAGAACACACAAATGATTCTGAACTTTTTAAACAATAGGCCAGAATTAGGATGGGGCTCACCGCCACACATGCCTGTTGCCGTTTCAGAGCCCTAAGGTGGAAACCAGACGTGGCATTGCCCCAACATGCCTAAGAGATTAAAAATAACTGGGAAACATGGATTTCAGGAGCAAATGTTAAGACTATGGAAGAGCTCTCTCTCCTGATGCAAATGGAACAGTTCCTAGAGGGCCTTCCTATAGAGCTCCAAAGATACATCCTAGATGGGGAACCCAAAACCATAACAGCAGACAGGTATATCTTTCAATTTAAATCGCAACACATTTTCCATTGGCTCGCCTAGCTCCCTTCCAACACCCCTAGCTACCCGTGTTTAACCCTTTAGTCTCTGAATGCTGGCTAGCACTCCTCCATTCATCACAGAGATAATGAACAGAATGGGGCTATTATTGAGTGATCCCTTCCCTTCTGTCCAGTCCCAGCATCTGGCAGTCAGTCTTAGGGACAGCTGGAGCTTGGGGTTGCATTCCTGACCACCTTAGGTAATAAAATAGATGGGGAAAAAATGGAGAGAAGTTTTGCACAGAGGGCAGGATATGGGGCAATGGGTTCAAACTGCAGCACAGCATATATCTACACTGCAGCATTTTTCCGGAAAAACAATACTTATGTCCACACTGCTATTGCATTCTTTTGACAGAAAGTCGAAAGAACGGAGGGGTTTTTCTTACAGCAGTAAACCTCTTCCTACGAGGAAGAAGCCTTTTTCCGAAAAAGCTTTTTTTTGGAAAAAGGTGTGTGTGGATGCGGAGGAGGGTGTTTTTTCGAAAGAAGAGGCCTCCAGGAAATAACACGTGCTCTGGTGGCCACTCCATACAAAGTAATCAGGACTCTATAGTTCCTGTCTCCTCCACCTCTTCAAGCTGCAGACACCCGGGACAAGCCTTGTGGCAGGAAGCTGGGCCTGGGAACTGCACCTTACCATGCAGCTCTCCCTGACACCCACATTGTGAGCTATGGCCCAGCCACAAGCCCCTCGAGACCCCCTGGCCCTCATAGGGAGCACCACCAGGGCTCCCAGGACCCAGCCAGGGGCAGCAAATGCTGTGCGCCGTTGTGTTCATTTGCATTTCAACTTATGACCAGTACCAATTATTGCTCTGCAGTCGGTACCTAGCACCAATTAGTGTTTTGCGCTTTCAGCCCTGTTCGTGCCAAGTTATGTGAGCAGGGGCCTGCCTCTTGCTCACAGCTTAGCTTTGTTTTGTTAGCCATGTTTTGTCCATTGTTAGTTAGGCCTCAGGCCTCAGGCCAGTCCTGTGCTGCATGGGCTTATGTTTTAGGCCTTCATCTTACTACACAACCTTAATGTTCCTTTAATGTAGAGGGTTGGTTTTGTTCATGTAATTATGAAGTATGCTATAAAACAACTATCCCTTGTCGGGCACGTGTTCTCCATAGTATGGACATAGTTACTCATTCTCCCTCTGGCCTCTCTACACACATCCTCCATGGGATACACAAGCAGCCAGCTCATTTAGCACATGGATATTTTTCCCCCTTGAAGTGCTTAAAAACAAGTTGTCCCCAGTATTAAAAATAGAGACTGGTGTAATGTGATGCCACAATCTTAAAGGCAAATCTACATATTGCACATTGATGCTTCAAGCAAGCAACTGAAGTAATCAATAGTTCAAGTCTATGCCTGTATTTATTACGTATTCAGTTAACTAGCGTGTGCTCTTTCATCAATATGTTAAGTGATAATAAAATTATCTTTACTACAGAAAATATTAGACACTGTATAACAAGTAATTGAGCATTAGCATGTGCAACTATCAAGCTACAAAGGCACAGCAGGAGGGAATTGTATAATGTTCTTCTGCTTAAGCCCACCTTTGTGTGATTAAAGGGAAACAAAATGCCATATAGAAGAGATTACAGACATCTTGAGCTAATATAGATCTAAAGTCAAAGTGGGAGAAGATTAGAATGAGCCAATTCCTGATTTCAAGTTGTGTGGTTGGAAAAGGCCTATGTGGAAACCTTCTGCCTCACAAGGCTTTCACATGGCAACTTTATCTTAACAATGAGAGAGCTCAATCAAACGTTCTGCCCCTTCTAGCAAAGACAATGGCTCTGACTGCACACATCTGGCAGCAGAACTGTGGTGTCAAATGTCCCCAGGAACCATGACCTGAAGAAGAGCTCTGTGGAAACTCACAAGCTTGTCTCTCTCACCCACAGAAGCTGGTCCAATAAGAGGTGTTACCTCATCCACAGGGGCAGATTTAGAGTGAGTGGGGCCATGTGCTCACCTTCATTTTTGGGGCTTGGGGCCCCCCTGGGGACCCAGCCAAAAAAAAGGACATTCACTCTTCCTGCCCCTCCCATTTTCATGAAAGCTTGTATTTGCATTAAGCTAATGTGAAAAATGTGTAAAAATAAAATGTATAGATGAGGCATGAATGGAAAAATAAAAGGTAACTTCCTCTGAAGAAACATATTTAATTTGAAAAAAAATATTCAGACAGCTTTCTTGCTACACTTTTACTTTACAAAATAGTCAATTAAGTCATCGTAAGTAATATTTTGTAAAGAGGCAAGTTCAATTGTCCATATTGCTGAACTTGTCAAATGTTCTTGACTCATCCTATTTTGCAAATGATGTTTAACTCGTTTCACTACAGAAAAAAGAACGTCCACCACAAGCATTTGTGACCGGTATTGTTAAAATATTTTGAGAATGGTTTCTCATTTGGAAAGGTTCCCTGCAAACCGTCATGTACTAATCTATAAAAATCAGCTGGTGATCTCAAAGCACAGACCTCATCATTTTCAATAAAATGAATGAAATGTTTCACTTCATCTTCAAAAAGATTTGTATCTATGTCCTCTCGGTAGAAGTCACTTAATTACTGTAGTGGCTTTTAGCATCTTCATCCATACTTCTGTCAAAAAACATGCCAAAAACATCAACTGTTTTCTTTAGAGATTCACCTCTACTCCGCAATTGCACTATTATTGTGTCACAAATAACATTGACGGTCTCAATGATGATCTTCTCTTTCCCTTTAAATTGATTTAATTGTCTCTAGTTTCATCAAAAAATAACTTCCTGGGTTTTTTATGCTTCTCATCAGATACATCAGAGGAACCCATATTTTCTGTGAATGTTAGTGCCTCTCATAGGCGTGCGCAGCACATTTCATTAGGGTGCGCACCCAGGGAATTTTTTTTTTAAAGGCGAACATTTATTGAATACTCAATCATAAAGGACATTTTTATTCATCAAACACACTAAAGAAACTAAAACTTAACTAAACTTATTTTTTTAAATTAACAACTAAATCTTTACTTAAAAATACAAACTTCTGCTTCACCCCAGAATCCCTGGCACCTGCACCTTCCTTACCCCTGCACCCTCCTGGTGCCTCCCCTTCCTCACTGTCCCTGCCCCTTTTCCTCTTTTTCCATGATGCCCACCCCCTCACCACCCTCTGCCCCCATTCCCCTCATGCCCCTGTGCCCTCACACATGCCTTGCTCCATCCCCGCCTTCCTCATGCCCACCCCTTCTTTCAAGCCTTCTCCCAGCACCTCCCCTCCCCCTCTAGCTCCCAATGCCCTTACCCTCTCCTCTCCCAGCATCACCCTGTCCCCCTCCCACTGACACCTCCTCCTGCCCTTTTCCTCATTGTCTCCACTTGGCCCCCTGGCATTTGTCTCTCTCCTCCACCCTGTTCCTTGGTGCCTTCCCCTTTCTTCTCCTGACCTGCCTCCCTCCCCTCAGCACAAGCCCCTTCCTCTCCCACCCCTTCCCCGTATTTCCCCCCCCTCCCCTCCCTTCGGCTTCTGCCTTCCAGTTTGCGGGTCTGGAGTCTGTGATCGGGCCCCAGAAGTCCCCACAGCCCTGGCCCCAGCTGCTTCCTGGACCACGCGGTTTTAAAGTCCCGGGCCGTGACGTCACGCCACGCCCCGTAGTCTCCCCTCTCACCTGTTGCGCGGCATTTGAGCATGCCACGCATGCACTCCCTCGGCCCCACAGTGTGCTGTAGATGGCCGGCACGCGGCTCCAGGGAATTTAAAGTACAGGGCTGTAGCGCCCCGTCACAAATCCCCCTCCTCCTCCAGCAGCCGCCAGCTGGCCCTTTGAGACATTAGGGTGTGCCTGGGCACACCTGGCACACCCCGTGCATACGCCTAAAGTGCCTCTGCTTCCAGGGACCTAAAGTCATTTTGAACTTCCATGACAAAACTTGCAACTAAGGCTAAGAATTGTGCAACATTCAATAAATTTGTATCAACTTTTTGCAGTGATTTGCTGACGGCATTAATTCTTTGAAGTAAACAGTTCCACAAAATAGTAAAAACAGCAATATCATACTTTTCAAACTTTGCTGATAAGGATTTTGCTTCAGTTTTTGCACGTGGTTCTTCAGAATGTGATGTGGCTATGATCAATAAGGTTCTCTTTATAACAGCATAGCTCATTTTCAAAGCCAAAACAGCATCTGCATGAGCAGACCATCTGGTGTCACAAATTCTTTTGACTGTCAAATGTTTTTCATTTGCCTGCTGCAAGCATGATTGTAGCATACTCCATAGATGTGTGGAAACCAAAAAAAAAAAAAAAAAAGCATATGTGTTTTGAACGAAGTAAAAAAAATTGTATAGCTCCCTCACAGGATGCGGCTGCATCATTGCAGATTATATTTAAGGAATTTCTGGAACATGGTATGAATAAAGCAGAGGGATTTGTATTGTTCAGTCTTGTCTGTAGACCTGAATATTTTCCTGCCATGTCTGTGGCGTTATCAAAGCTCTGCCCAAGACAATTTTTGATGTCTAAACCTAAATTTGCAATGATTTCCAAAAGCGTTGTCTGTAGACATTCAGAAGTGTGGGGTTTTAGTGGGACAAAACAAAGAAACGGCTCTACAACTTCACCATTGCCGGTCACATATCTTAAAATTAATGTTAATTGGTTTACATGACCCACATCTGGTGTTGAATCGACTATTATGGAATAGTACTTGGCATCCTTTGCTTCGTCAGTGAATTGGTTTCTGAGCTGCTCTCGCATTACAGTAATGAATTCCTTGTAGGTTTGGTGCTGTCATGGCTCCTTCCCCACTCTGGCACGATAAATGCCAAAGTGGGGGCCAGCAAGTGTACCCCAAAACCTTATCTACCAGGCTTTGGCACAAAACTTCCCCCAAAAATCTTAAAACCCTAGATTTTGGGAATAAAACTTCCGCTGCCACCACCCAAATATTAATAACGAAATTAGGGGAAAGATCATTTGGGAAATCTCCCCCCTAAAATAAAAATCAGGCACACAATTAACCAATGCCAGGTTAATAAAAAGAAAAGAGAAAACTTTTATTATTACAACAATATTCCTGTTGCAAGCATAATGACTAGATGGAAAGGTAACAAAATATACTCATGGAGAAACTCCATGGGCCTAGAACTTAGTTACAAAGACAAGCCAAAACATCTTTTAAACAGTGCCCAGACATCAGATCCCATACCCAAACCTTAAAACAATAAAACCTAACTGACTTGTCTAAACTTTACCCTACTTACAGAAAGTGAAGAATTGTTTCTTGGGGAGAGAGGCATGTCTGTCTGCCTCTCTCTGTAGCTGCAGAGGAACTCACAGAGACAAAGGAGGGAAAAACCCAAATTCCTTTGTCCCAGTTTGAAAATCCTACCTACATTCCTATTGGCCACTCCACCTGGCTAGGTGTAGTTAACCCCTTAGTCCCCAGGCTGCTGGCTAATCCTCATAATCATGACAGGTGCATTAAAATGTTGGTCTTCCCTGAGCCACAATACTGGTAATTTTTCAAATGTTCACTGAGGAAATTGTCAAATGCACTAAGATATTCAAGGGAGATTAAAAAATGACCTTTTTGATTTGACACTGATGACTCATCATGTCCTCTTAGATGTAGTCCCAAAGAAGACAGCAGTTTCACCGTGGCAACAACACGTTTCAGGACTTTCCTCCAATGAGAACACGCCTCCTCAAACTGAGCCGATAACGCAGAATCAGTTCTTCTGGATAATTTACATCTTTGAACAAACTTACACATAGCATTAAGATGAGCGCTGGAAGTTTCATGATCAGCAATATCTCTTGCAACATTTCTCCAATTAGTGCGCCCATCGACAAATATTTGTTTTCCTTTACTATGGACAGGGAATAATTTGCAAACCTAACAGTTGACTGCCTTGGTGGTTTCCGACAAAATCAACCAATTTCTCATTTCTGTGGTCCCATTTTTCTTCATCCTCAGAAAATGCGACTCATGAAGACATCTAAATTGCTTTCATTCTCCAACCTCATACTCTTTTCCCAAATTTTCCATATTACCCATGTTTTTCGTTTTATTTATCCAATGAGATAGATTTTGGCCATAATGCAATGTCTTCAGGGTAGGTTTCTTCCCTTACTTTGACAAAATTACCAATATTTTGTAGTTCCATTGCCACTTTAGAGTCCACTCGTTCAACTTTTGCAGTTGTCGTGGTATCCCCACAACTCAACAAATGATCAGATAATTGAGATGTTTCCTCGTTCATACTTTTTGATGAATGTCCTCTGTCATCTTATTTTAAAAATCCTGAAGAAACTGTCTTTTTGCTTAAGCACAGGAACTAAGCGCTCAGGCAGGGCTGCTGACAGAATAGCCAGGCCCCTGGGCAAGGTGGGTGTGTGTGTGGGGCAGGTCTGGGCCCCAAGAAGGGCGGGGCCTTGGGTGGAAGGGGTGGAGCTGTGGGCCCAGCGAGGAGCTGAGCTGCGATGGTGGGGCTGGAGAAGAAGACTGACAGAGTAGATGCTGCTGCCCCGAGCTCTCCATCCCCCCGCTGCTTTCCCCCTCACCCGTGGGCAGCAGCCACTCCCCAGGTGGCAGCCAACAGCAGCACAACATTACACGGGCTGGGGGACTCGTGAGGAGGGAGCAGCGCAGCCACATGGCCAGCTGCCGGAGAGAAGCAGTGCTTTCCCACTTTAAAGTGCTGCTTTTTCCTGCCAGCTGTGGAGCTTGTGGTCTCACCATCACCCAGCCCCCACCTGCTTCAAAGCATCACTTTTCTTCAGCCAGCTGTGCAGCTGCCCCGTGCTCCTCTGAAGCCTTCCAGCCTGTGGTTGCACTGGTCACCATCTCCTCCTGGCTCTCCTGAGGGTGCAGCCTGCAGGTGGGCCTCCCTGCTCTCCTGCTCCACTCAGCCCTCTCCGCAGAGGGACTCTCCCCCACCCCCGCGCAGCTGCCCCTGCATGGAGGGGGGGTGCCGTACCCTGTGCAGACTGCCTGGCCCTGGTGGCCCCTTGTTGTTGGGGCACGGTATGTTTCATTGTAAAGCCGCCCCTGCTCACTCGCCTTGTCTTTTGCAGGAGTGAGAGGCATTTGTAGCCCTACACATTGGTTTTTAGAAAGGCAGCCTTCTGGCAAAAACACAAGCTTAGGCCTTTGCAGGTGTGGGTTCAAGTGCCACCACTTTCCTCCACAGCCTTGGGTAAGACCTGAGGTCACCACAACTATAAAATGGGGATAACAATCCATCCTTTGTCTACTCAGCTAGCCAGTACCTGGGGAAGTGATGTTCTTTTATTATATATTTTCCCAGTGCTCCATATAATGTGGCCCCCAGCCCTGGTTGCAGCATCTAGGCTCTTCTATAATAATAATCTTTAGAGAAAGGCTCTGGTGCCCTCATCCGCATCCCTGATCTTTAGTAGAGAACTAATGTCGGCATCTGAAATCTGCAGTCTGGATTTCAGCTGTCCAGAGGCAATTGGGAAATAACCTAGAGAAAGGATGGCCTGCAAGTATCTAAAAAGAACTGTGTTGGAGCACATTGCACAAATAAATCTGAATCTTACAGTCCCCAATGCACAAATGAAACAAGGGATAAAAGCAGGCTCCTACCATGAGCAAATCAATGAACATGTTCCGTATTAGCTTGCAAAACTGCATGCAGTGTCAGCCAGTTCCACATCTGAGGAGTGTTTGGGATGAGCTTTGCAGTAGGAAGCCATACAGAGAGCTTTAGAATTTGGAGATGTTCCTCGCTGGGACAAGCACAGCCTCTGACAGCACTTTATCTTGCAGCTGTGGAAACTTAACTGGATCCATCTGGTTCCCAGGAAAGAGGAAACCAGTGGGTGGTAGGTCTTGGGATGTCAGACAGAACTGAGAATGAGTATCTGCGATGGGGTGGTGTAAGACCGAATAGTTTTCTGCTTTGTCAGCCCGCCTTTCCAGAAAAATGTCAGGGCTGGAGCTGCATTCTGGGTCACCCTCACTTGTACGCTTCCAGCGTAACAGCTTTAAATACATAGTGACCTCACTGTACACCTCTTCCTTGAGTAGCTCTCACCAACCAATGCTTTGGGCATGTCAGGAAACATCCAGCTGTTTGTTTTTCTTTTGGGGGGGGGGGGGCCTTGGCTCCTGCATCCCTCTTCACACACAGTTACCGCAGGAACTGGCTGGTAAATGCAGGATTGTTTTGCAGAACATGTTTTTGCAGCTTGTCAGTATTCCCTGTTCCAGCTGGGAGCAGACCAACTCTGTGCCCTGTATATAATGCAAGGATGAGCTGAGGAATTTGTGTACTGATTAATGTTTACATCTTTTAGGAGGTAGAATGCCTCTCTCTTTTGGGTACTGTCATAATGACGAGGGCTGGCCAGCACCTAGGGACTAAGGCGTTAACTATGTCGCGTGTCTGGAGCCAGGTATCTGATCAGCCAATAACAATGCAGGTAAGGATTTCAAACTGGGACAAAGGAATTAACTTTTTCCTCCTTTGTCAGAGCGGTTTCTTCCATGTAACAGGGAGCTGGGAAGGCCTGCCTCTCCCAAGAATGGACTTCTTATATGTGTAAGTAGAACAAAGTCTCGATAACGCCTCAGGTTTTATTGTTTTCTGATGTCTGAGCTGTTCAAAGTATTTTTTTCCTTTTCCCTTTAAAAGTGTTTGCCTTTTGTACTTAAAGTCCTGAGCCCAGAGGATGCCCCTGAGTATTCAGATTAATTGGTGGCTCTTTTCATCTAGCCACTTTATTATGCTTGCACCAATGGCATTGTTTTGATAAAAGTTTGTTTTCTTGTTCTATTAATTAACCTGGTACTGGATCACTTCGGTGTCCTGGAAAATCTGTCTGTGGGTATCTGCATGCCTCCGACTACGAGGTAGCTACCACCGACTGCAGCTTGTATTTTCTCTTCTCATTTCAAGCTCTTTGGGGAAAAGAACTTGAGGTACTCCTGAGGTTTTAGGGAGGAGGTTTCCCAAGTGATCTCTTTGCTGGTTTTCCTACAATTACTGTGGTAGGGGTAGTGGTTTTTATTTAAAAATCCAGGTATGAGGATGTTGGGGGGGAGTTTTTGTACCAAAGCATGGAGAGCTCAGGTTTTGGGGTGCTTTTGCAGGCCCCCACTGAACAGCTTTGACAGGGATGTCTACACTACAGAGTTTTGTTAGAAAAAACAGCTGTTTTCTGACAAAAACTTGAGTTAGGTTGACACTGCAATTGCGGTTTCGAAAGTAAATCAAAAGAACAGAGGGTTTTTTGCCCGCCAGCGGTACTCCATTTTCTACGAGAAAGAAAAGCTATTCCAAAAGAGCTCTTTCGGAATAAGACATGGGTGGACAGGGAGAAGAGGTTGCTTTCGAAAGAAGAGGCGTCTAGGAAAGAGGGCTACAGTATTCATGTACAGACAGCTGAGGTAGCTGGCCCACGACAGAAGACTGCTGATGTGCCACTGGTGGAGGAGAAGATGGCTCAGAGATGACACGGGCAGCTGGTGACTTCTGGCAGCAGGCAGTGCTCCACCCGTGCTCCAAACCATCCCACACTTGTACTCTTCTTGATACAGGAGATAAGGAATCACCCCCTACAGTAGAGGAGGAGAAGCCTCATAGACCCAAGGCGGGGGGTCTGCTGCTGCCACTGCGAGGAGGAAATGTAGGGTAGTTGGGGGGGGGGGGTCACCCCATCTGTTGCCCTGACACGTCATTGCGGGTGGTGCTGCCTGATGGGGGCCTGTATCCGAGACGTTACGGAGGCATTGTTGAGAATCATCCAGCCATCTGACTACTACCCCATGCTACTCCTCCATGTGGGCACTAATGATGCTGCAAGGTGTGATACTGAGCAGACCAAGAGTGACTACAGGGCTCTGGGAGTACTGGTGAAGGAGTTTGGAGCACAGGTGGTATTCTCCTCAGTCCTTCCCGTCAGAGGTAGGGGGGGCCAGGCAGAGACAGGTGCATCCTGGAGGTGAATGCCTGGCTGCGAAGATGGTGTCGCCAGCAGAGCTTTGGCTTCCTCGACCACGGGATGCTGTTGCAGGAAGGAGGGCTAAGCAGGGATGGGGTTCACCTTTCAAGGAACAGGAAAACCCTAATTGGATGCAGACTGGTTAACCTAGTGAGGATGGATTGAAAGTAGGTTTGATGGGTACAGGTGACCAAAGCCCACAGGTAAATGAAGAACATGGAGACCTGGGTCAGAAATGGGAGGGAGCATGAGATATAATAGCAGAGAGAAAGAAGGGACAAGGTAGAACTGGGAAAAGCACAAATCAGTATGTTAGATGCCTATATACAAATGCAAGAAATATGGTTAAGAAGCAGGGAGAACTGGAAATGATAATAAAAACAATTATGACATTGCTGGTATCACAGGGAGGTTTAGGTTGGACATTAGGAAAAACTTCGTAACGGTCAGAGTGTTTAAACACTGGAATAAATTGCCTAGGGAGGTTGTGGAATCTCCATCTCTGGAGCTATTTAAGAGCAGGGTAGCTAGACATCTATCAAGGATGGTCTAGATGTTACTGGGTCCTGCCATGAGGGCAGGGGACTGGACTTGACCTCTCGAAGTCCCTTCCAGTCCAAGCGTTCTGTGATTCTATGAAGTAACACAGGCATCCTGGCGGACACTCCATCCAAATTAATCAGAACTCTATAGCTCCTGTCCCCTCAAAGCTGCAGGCACCCTGGAGAAGCCTTGTGGCAGGAAGCTGGCCTGAGAGCAGCACCTCACCCTGTGGCTCTCCCTGCCACAGGACTGCTCACCCATGGCGGAGCCACAAGCCCCCCCCAACACCCCCCAGCCCTTGCAGGGAGCAGCCCCAGGGGTCCTAGGACCCACCCAGGGGGACCAAGAGGTGGGCACCCTCCTGGTCTGGAGCAGAGATCCTATTCCTCCTCAAGATGTGGGGCGAGAAGGAGACAAATCTCCACTCCAAGCGCCGCAATGCGGACATCTTTGAGCGCATGGCCGAGTCCCTGGCGGAGCATGGACACCCACCCCGGACCTTAGAACAGTTCCAAAGTAAGGTGAAAGAGCTCCATCAGGAATACATCAGGGCCAGAGAGGGCAGCTCATGCTCAGGGGCAGGACCCCCACACCTGCCCCTACTACCAGAAGCAGCACCAATTCCTGGGGTGCGGGGAAACATCTTCCCCACCCATCATGGTGGACTCAGCCCTCCAGACCCCCGTTGTCGTGTGGCTGGAGGTCATGGCGGAGGTGGAGGAAGACCAGGGACAGCAGGAGGACGACGAGAGAGACACCATCACCCTGTCCCTGGAGCTGGTTCTTGTCAGCTAGGACATCTCCCAGGTCTTGTCTGACACTGGGAAGGGATCTTCAGGTGAGTGCTCTCAGTTTGTCTCTCACACACAGGGCAGGGGAGGTGTGCACACAAGGGGGGGAGCGACCATCGCTCACGCTGGACGTTGTGCTGCAGTCCGTACACGTGAAACCACGTGCTGTGTTAGTGCGTGCCATGCAGACTCAGCAAGCAGCCCCTGAGAACGGGTGGGATCCTGCTGCCAGGCTCAGGGGAGGCCACATGTCCAGCTGGGGAGGCCCCCCCCCCTTCCATGGCTGGAAGCAGGCTAGCCACAAGGGCACAGGCATGACCCCAGACAGAGCTAACTCCAGGTGTGTGCACGGACCCCAGGGAGGGCCAGTCTGCTCCTGGCTCCTCTGCCGCCCAAGGGATCCCACTGTGGCCAGACACTTCCCTTGCCTGCTTGTCCGTGTGCCGGGGGTGCCCCCCCCGCGGGTCGGAAGCAGGCAGCATGGTCCCCGGGGCACTTCGTGCCACCTACCAGAGCCCGGGGTACCTGAAAGCATGCCAGGGTCCAGGAAGACCTCATGCAGCAGCATGTCAGCTCCTGCGCAACATGCAGCAGACCCTGGCGCAGAAGATCCAGGAGGATGCAGAGTGGTGGAACCAGGCCTGGGACCAGATAATGCAGCGGTGCAATAGCATGTGTGCCATCATGAGAGATGGCACACCCGCCTGCTGTCGCTCCTCCTGCCTACCACCCTCCTGTTCCCTGTGCTATGCCCATTCCCCCTCCCCACCATGCAATACCTCTGCTCCTTCCCCAAGCAATGCCCATGTCCCCGGCCCCCGCAATCCCCGCTCCATCCACCCCCTTCCTGCCCATCCCTGTGTTCCCTGGACCTACCCAACCCCACGTCCGACGAGGTCCCCGCAACAGAGACGGCACATCCAGCCACCCCCCTGACGGAGAATTTTAATCCGAGGGTTCGGATGGGGGCCCAAAACCCCTACCAAATCAATTCCAGACACCCTTCTTAAGCAACCAGCTTTATTCAGGAATGCATTCCAGGGCAAAAATCTCCAGGATACTCAGGAAAAGTTTCTGCACTTCCCAAACAAAAGGCAAGGCCTTTTGTACTACCTTACATGGTAATTACCCTTTTCCACTGACCACTTACAATTGCATATACAGGTCATGCCCTTTGCACCAAATTCCTCCAATCATTATCTGTCCCCTCACAGTCCCTTTGCAGGCCTTACAACAGGTTCAAACCAGTTTTACCTACCCCCCCCCCTTTGCTCACCTGAGTTCAAGCATGTACCTCTTTACAAAGACCAGACTTAACATCCAGGTCACACAGAGGTCATACTGACAACAAATTAAGTTTATCCTTCATTCCCCCCTTTGATCCACTTGTGGATCACAATTAATCTTAAGCATCCTTTCCCATTCATCCTCAAATGTGCAAGTGTCTTTGTAATCTTTCGGGAGGGTTCTGTACATTTAACAGAAGCATCTGTTGTACCTTGTTTTTTTGCTACATTTTTTATCTTTTGTTATAATGTGTATACAGCTTGAATTCCCCTACAAAGGTGGTACCTGTAAGATTCCTACATAGGGGACTTGTACCACTAAATGATAATTGGCTGCACCCAGTCTGGTTGAACCACACAGTTTGGTCATTTTGTTTCAGTAATGCGTTACTTACTAGTTCAGTTTTGTTTAACGGAAGGGCACCTATTGGGTATCCACTATGCGCGCTTTGTGGTGCCCAGGCACACACCCAACAGTTAGTTTTGTTTGTGGCTTGTGCCATACCTTCTGCCAGCTGCAGAAAAGTATTAGTACCAATACCATTCCCCCCTTGGAGCCAAATAAGGCCTATACAAAAAGGAGGAACAAGAGTTTAGCCATTGTGCAGGGATTGTAATCCTTTCAGCACTTGCGCGGACGGAGGTTATAAGGAAGTGTGGAGGAAGGAAAACAGCTTTCAGAAAATCCACCGTCCTCTGACAAAGTGCCGGTAGGGTCAATGGCAAGGTTGGGTGTAGATTCGTGTGAAATGTCAACGTGACTAGTAGGACCAGAAGGATCTGGCCTGTAGTGAGGCGTAGTGAGCGAGGTCCCGGTCTCTGATTTCCGATTATGTATATCCCTTGTCCAGGAGAAGTGATTCAATTTCTCTCAGAAAGCGGTAGAAAGTCGTTTCTTCTGGCTCTGGGCTGACAGGTTCAGTAGGAGGCGATATGTCGGGAGAGGCAAGTTCACACAACTTATGAGGGTCAATGGTGCGGCGCACGTGGCTTGCGTGTATCCAAGAATCTCGCTCGGCTACCTTCACAGTTGTGTTGGTAGTCAGCAGGACCTGGAAGGGACCATTCCACCTTGGAGATAGGCAGTCTTTCCTCCGGAATTCTTTTATCAGGACCCAATTTCCTGGCTGCACGTCATGGCAAGGCACATCAGTTGGGACAGGTAAGGCTTCTGCAACCTGAGAGGAGAGACTGAAAGCAATTTTAGACAGATGTATACAGTATTGAAGTAGTTCGTCATAACATTCAGACAAGTGGGAAGGATTAATTTTTCCAGGAGGCTCAAATCCAAGTAAAATCGGCCTCCCAAATAGAATTTAATGAGGTGAGCCCATGTTTGCGGTTCGGGTATTTGGATATGCATGAGGGCAAGGGCAATGCCTGCCACTTTAATCCAGTGTCAGAGATAATCTTGCTTAGCTTCCTTTTGATATTGAGGTTTTTCTTTCAACATGCCCTGAACTTTGGGGATGATATGGGGTATGGAACCGTTGTTCTATGTGGAGGGCTCTACACAGATCTTGCAGGATTTTGGCCGTGAAATGGGTTCCTTTATCCGAGTCAATTTTTAAAGGGATTCCAAATCTGGGAACCACCTCAGTAACTAATTTCTTTACCACAGTGGTGGCGTCCGCTCGGCGGCAAGGGAAAGCTTCCACCCAACCACTGAACACACATACAATAACCAGACAATACTTGAACCCACAGGAAAGGGTTAACTCTATAAAAATCGATGTGTAAATATTGGAAGGGTCCATAGGCCCAAGTATGAGCACTCAGGGTAGTCTTTTCTCCACCCTGGGTAGAGAACTTTTGGCAAGTAGCACAATTGCTGGTGATTTTAGCAGCAGCTTGGTGAATCCCAGGAGCATACCAATGCTTCAGAATCTGGTCCGCTACCCCCCTTTTGTTCCTATGTCCTAATCCATGGGTAATGGTAGCCAATTGGGACACCAAAGTTTTCTACTGATACGGTATCAGTTTTATCAGGATGAGCACTGCAATGCATAACAGAAATAGCAAAAGGTAATTGAATAGCAAGCAAGAGGTCATTAACAAGGGATCCATTAAAAATGGCACTTCCCGAGGACATTAAGAATCCTCGATGTTTCCAAATCTGACCTACAGAATGACAGATATTAAAAGCATACATTGAGTCAGTATAAATGTCAACAGATTGATCAGTAGCTAAAATACAGGCACAGGTGAGAGCAATAAGTGCTTTACATGCTTCACGATTAGGTGAGGCTATTAATAAATCAACATACTGAACAAGGGTAGACTCTTTTGGCAAAGAAATTGAATCAAGGTCCCTTTTTAACAATTGTGAGAAAAGGGTAGGACTTTCAGAATATCCTTGAGGAAGTCTGGTCCAGGTCAGCTGCTCCCCTTTATAGGAAAAAGCAAACAAAAACTGTGAATCCTTATCAATGGGAATGGAGAAGAAAGCTGAACATAAATCTATGACAGAGAAACATTTAGCACCTGCAGGGATAGAGGGCAATATTGTAGCTGGATTAGGAACCACAGGAAATCTGGGGATAAACTGATTTACAGCTTTTAGGTCCTGCACAAATCTATATATCTGTCTCCCTTGATCATCAAATTTCCCTCCTTTTGACCGGAAGTATTGGGGTATTACACAGACTGCGTTCTTATGAGCACTCCTTGTTCCAACAGGGAGGAGATTACAGGCGCTATGCCCTCCTCCGCTTCCTGGGACAAGGGGTACTGAGACACTCGAGGGTAAGGTCGGCCGTGTTTATACCTGATCTTTACAGGCTCTGCTGTTAACAGTTTCCCAACTTCATTGGAGTGAGAAGCCCACAAAGACGTTGGTACCTGATCCAGCTCCACACTCTCCAGTTTGGAGTCTGGGTCTATCTGTCCGTCTGTTGTTAACATCATGAGGAAAGTTTGTTGCCTGATTATGGGGTATATCAACAAAGACCCCTTCAGAGGAACAATAAATTGTAGCATTCAATTTACACAGCAGATCTCTACCCATCAAGTTTACAGGTGTACTGGGGATAACAAAAGGCATGTTCCTCTGTCAAAGGCCCAATGGTTAAGGAACATGGTTCACTCATTGCATGGGGTATAGTTACTCCCCCCACCCCTACAGCATTTACTATTTCTCCAGTTCTGGCCAGATTGGGAGCTTCATCCTCTCGTATTGTGGAAAGAGAGGCACCAGTATCAATTAGAAATTCATGTTTGTTTCCATTAACGGAAAATGAAACTAAGGCAGCAGGTGTAGCAGAAAGAGACCCCGAAGGTAACAGGGAGCATTGCAATGTTTTATCAATAACCTCTTGGCATAGTCAGTAAGGATTACTCCTTTGTCAGTCCTCCGGAGGGTAGCCTCTGTTGGGTGCACCTGCTGAAAAGGGGTTAGTATTGGGCCACCTCTGTCCTTGTGGCGATGGTCTGGACTGTCTGTTGGGGCCCTGGTTAAATCTATTTTGTCGTTGTCTTTTTTTCCAATGGCCAAACCCACCACAGTAATTACACACATCATTAGGTTAGGGGCCCCTCCGGGGTCTGTTTGGACCTTCCTCTGACCTTTGGTTGCCCGTGGCCTTGTAAATCTTGTATTTGTAGTGCCATTAGGGTATTTTTAAGTTCCTTTTCTTTTGTTTTTCTACTTGCAAGTTTTCAAAAAACTGAGTTGCAGCTTCCAAAATTCTCAGTAGTTTCCATTTTCCATCCAATCATATTATTAATAATCTTGTCCCCAATTTCTGGTCTTAAATTCTGCACAAAGGTGGTTACTACCATAGTGCGCATAGTGGCATCATTTGGGTTAATGGTGCTATACTTCCTCATGGCTGCAAAGAGCCTTGCCTGAAAATCAATAGGGCTTTCATCTGGCTTCTGTTTGCAGTTATATACTTTAGACCAATCGGTTTGCACTGGAACCATTTTGGTAATTGCATTCAGGAGACCTGTACGGTCATTTGCTAGCTCCGTACGTTCTGCAGCAGTAGTAGGAATTCCTGGCAAATCTTGGGGCCATTGCTCACCCAGGTGGGCAGGAGTATCCCCAGGACCTCGCCTTGCTTGGGTGTAAAGAGCTTGCTTCTCATGGGGTTCCATTATTCCGAGAGTAGCATGTCAATGTCTCTGTGGGTAGGCTGATAAACTTCAAAAATCTGACAACTCCTTTGCAAGCCCACAGGATCCTCTTATTTTTGGGAGAGTAAGTCTAAAATTCATAATGTCATTAGGTGTCCAGGGGACGTGGACAAGTGCTGGGGCGCCCCCTGTTGGATTAGGAAATTGTCTTAGTGGGAGAAGTTTAATATGCTCTTTAAACAGTCCAGGAAAACTTTTAGGTCCAACTTCAATAATCACATCCTTGTTTACGTCATTACCTATAGTCACCGAGTTATTTTCGGGATCTATTTTAGTTATAACAAACCCCAGGTCCTTTAAGTCTTTAGCCAATGTTCACTGCAACATTTGTGTGGGGACTTCTGACAGCTTTAGAATTACTGGACTCTTGAGTATGCTCAGAATCCGAAGTTTTATTGGCCAGGTTGGCATTCCCTACCGCCCTTCAGAACTGTGAGTATGTGCGGGATTCAAATTGGGCTGGTGCAGCTGAATGATCGGTAAGCAGTATTTGCTGATGCTGGGGCAGGTTGGTGGGAAGGGAGCTGGGAAATTGGGGACCCATAGATCCAATAAATCTTCAGATGGGTCCGCAGCGGAGTTGGTGGTTTCAAGATGGATGGGTAGATTCAGCTGGGCGCGCTTGGTGTAGGAATGGTTGGACTGGAGGGGACAAACTTTAGAGGAGTCAGATTTCTCCTTTATTTCTGCCAATTGTTTTTCAGTTTTCATTTGAGTCCTTTAGGCTAGCCATTATGGATTTATCTCTTAATTTAGAGGCCTGATCATCCCAGAGGTGCCAATAATTCATCTGGGAGGGTGACTGGACTCTAAGACACAAATAATTTAATTTGTCTAATTGAAAGGTACCTTGAACTGGAAATTGTAATTCTGATTCTACATAAGTATATTCATTCCACGTGTGAGCTTTACCAGCCTCCTGAGTTTAAGACCTGCTGGCAATTTCCTGGCTGACTATAAATCTGCAGCATTTTACCCAATGGGGTTTTTGGATCTCTTTTAGATCCCTTATTCCCCATAATCCCTGCCCTATTACCTATAAGACAGTTCCAATCCGGCAGTAACCTGCCTTCCTCTCAGCTTCAAGCCTGAGCTGACCCTGTTTCAGTGTCTTCCCACTGTCCCCTCTTAAACTTTTTTTTTTTTTTTTTTTGAATAAAAGAAAGGAAAAAAAAAAAAGAGAAGGGAAAAAGACTTACAGTTGCTTGGGAAGGATGTTCTTAACGTAGGGTGGACGCTTACCGCCAGTGAAAGCAGCCGTTCAGGACAAGGAGAGAGGAACGGAACAGTGAGATTTTGTAACACGGATCTCTTACCGATTTGTATGGCGCCTTTCTGTTCAGTCTCTCCGGTCCAGCCCGTCTCAATCACCTGGTGTCCCAATCCATCCCACTTCTGACACCATAAATGACGGAGAATTTTAATCCGAGGGTTCGGATGGGGGCCCAAAACCCCTACCAAATCAATTCCAGACACCCTTCTTAAGCAACCAGCTTTATTCAGGAATGCATTCCAGGGCAAAAATCTCCAGGATACTCTCAGGAAAAGTTTCTGCCACTTCCCAAACAAAGGCAAGGCCTTTGTACTACCTACATAGTAATTACCCCTTTTCCACTGACCACTTACAATTGCATGCATATACAGGTCATGCCCCTTTGCACCAAATTCCCTCCAATCATTATCTGTCCCCTCACAGTCCCGTTGCAGGCCTTACAACAAGTTCAAACCAGTTTTACCTACCCCCCCCCCCCCCCCTTTTGCTCACCTGAGTTCAAGCACATACCTCTTTACAAAGACCAGACTTAACATCCAGGTCACACAGAGGTCATACTGACAACAAATTAAGTTTATCCTTCACCCCACACCACTCTGAGCCCCCAGCTGTTGTTACTTAAAGATCAATACAGAGTTCATTTTGTTCAAAATCATAGACCTGGATGACCTGCTGAGGTCTTTTCAAGCCCAGCCCCCTGCCCAAGGCAGGACCACTCCCAACTAAATCAACCTAGCCAGGGCTGTGTCAAGATGAGACTTAAAAACCCTCTAGGGATGGAGATTCCACCACCTCCCTAGGGAACCCATTCCAGTACTTCACCACCCTCCTAGGGAAAGAGTTTTTCTTAAGACCCAACCTAGACCTCTCCCACTAACTTGAGACCATTGCTCCTTGTTCCGCCATCCATCACTACAGTGACCAGCCTCTCACCATCCTCTTTGGAACCTCCCTTCAGGAAGTTGAAGGCTGCTATCAAATCCCCCCTCACTAGTCTGCAGAAGAGAAGAAATAAACCCAAATCCCTGAACACAATACTCCAGGTGTGGCCTCACCAGAGCCAAATAAAGGGGAATAATGACATCTCTAGATCTGCTGGCAATGCTCCTCCTAATGCAACCTAATATGCCATTAGCCTTCTTGGCTACAAGGGCACACTGTTGACTCATATCCAGCTTCTCATCCACTGTAATCCCCAGGTCCTTTTCTGCAGAACTGCTACTTAGCCAGTCGCTCCCCACACTGTAACAATGCTTGGGATTCTTCCGTCCCAAGTGCAGGACTCTGCACTTGTCCTTGTTGAACCTCAGATTTCTTTTGGCCCAATCTAATCTGTCCAGGTCACCCTGGCCCCTATCCCTGCTCTCCAGTGTATCTACCTCTCCCCCTAGCTTAGTGTCACCCGCAAACTTGCTGAGGGTGCAATCCATCCCCTCATCTAGGTCATTAATAAAAATGTTAAGCAAAACCGGCCCTAGGGCCGATCCTTGGGGCACGCCGCTAGAAACCGACCGCCAACCAGACATTGAGCTGTTGATCACTACCTGTAGCCAGACATGAACCCCCCCCCCCCCCCCCCCATTTAACATCCATCTTTGTCTGCTTGAAAACATACAGGGCACACAGAGCAGGAAAACAGCATGATCTTTGAAAACCTTGGAGCAGGAGGTTTAGATATGCTGGCTCAGTGACCATGGACAACTGTAAGCAGAGATAAGAGCGTGGTCAAACTAATTGCTGACCAAGAGTCTGCAGAAGAGTGCCCTTGACTTAACCCATATTGATACGAACACACAGCCGTCCACAGGGGGAGGAATCTCCCGCCCAGCAAAGAACATCCGGCACTCCTAATTTGGATATTTTCCTCTCTTACAAGTGTAAGTTATTTTGAAACTCCTTGTAAGAACTGGCGCCACAAAACGGACCAGTACAATTTGGCATTTTAAGATAAGAAAGAGAATCACGGGCCCCAGGGTATAAAGACGGGCCCAGCAGCACACTTACTCTGAGTGTCAATCTACCATCTATCTGCTGGTCGGATTAGGTGTTTGACCTCCCGAGGTTCCAGAGGGACGCCCGCCTCATATCCGTCTTTCCGAGGAATTGAGGACCGACCTGGCCTGACCCGCTGGAGTCGAGAGGCACAGAAGGGGTAAAAATTGTACCTGGATGTGGTCCTTTGTCTTAAATGTACACATAGATTTAGAGCTCTTTAAAGATTAAGCTGTCACTTGGTACCATTATTTCTATCTTCTATCTTTACCTTTTTTTATTCCTGTAACCATTTTAAGATCTATATATTTGCTAGCATTTAAGAAATAGAGCAATAGCCATTGTAACCATATGATTTATAAGCTTCTTTAATAAACCTGTAACTGTTTAAGTTTTAACCTGACTCCTTCAGTTGCTGTAATAGAACCAAGCACAATTTAAAAGAACTTCAGCTGGTCATAAGGGACAGGTATAGGAAGAGCTGAGCGTTTGGATCTGTGTCACTCCCAGGTGACAGGTCCGTTGGGGCACCTCTCAGTCTGTCCTAGGCTGCCCGCTGCGAAGGGATTTTGTATCCTAGCAGTTAAAATCTGAGGTGTAATAAGCTCTTCCTATAAACAGGGGCGTCTGTTGATCTGCTGGTCACCCTCTGCGACGGGACTTCGGTCCTAGCAGTAAAGACACGGACGTTAAACCTTTTCTCGGAAACACACACACACACACACACACACACACACACTGCCCTGACCGTCGGCTGACACTACCCGTTAGATAGAAAGCTGGCTAGACTGTCAGAGCTATCTTACAGTCCATTTATCCAATCCATACTCCCTTAACTTGCTGGCAAGAATCTTGTGTGCATTCTCCAACAATCTTAAAACTCCTCCCTAGTCATCTGTCGAATTTCCCACTTCTTGTAAGCTTCCTTTTGGCTACGTCTAGACTGCATCCCCTTTCAGTAAAAGGGATGCAAATTAGACACATCGCAATTGCAAATGAAGCGGAGGGGGGGATTTAAATCCCCGCTTCACTTTGCATAAACTGCCGGCTCGAAGCTTTGATGGAAAAGCGCCAGTCTAGACGGATCTTTCGGAAAATAAAGCCTTTTCCGAAAGATCCCCTTATTCCTTCCTCTTAGAGGAAGGAATGAGGGATCTTCGAAAAGGCTTTATTTTCCGAAAGATCCGTCTAGACTGGCGCTTTCCATCAAAGCTCGAGCCGAAAAAGCGGCAGCTATGTTTATGCAAGTGAAGCGAGGATTTAAATCCCCCCCCACCGCTTCATTTGCAATTGCGATGTGTCTAATTTGCATCCCTTTTACTGAAAGGGGATGCAGTCTAGACGTAGCCTTTGTGTTTAAGCTTGCTAAGGATTTCCCCGGTAAACCACACTGGTCGCCTACCATATTTGCTTTTCTTACTGCGCATCGGGATGGTTTCTTCCTGTGCCTTCAATAAGGCTTCTTTAAAATACTGCCAGCTCTCCTGGACTCTTTTCCCCTTCATGTAAGCATCCCAGGGAATCCTGCCCATCAGTTCTCTGAGGGAGTCAAAGTCCGCTTTTCTGAAGTCCAGGGTGTGTATTTTACTACTCTCTTTTCTTCCTTTGGTCAGGATCCTGAAATCTACCATCTCATGATCACTGCTTCCCAGGTTGGCACCCACCTCTACTTCCCCTACTAGTTCCGCCCTGTTTGTGGGCAGCAGGTCAAGCTGCACATGGCCCCTGGGCGGCTCTTTCAGCACTTGTACCAAGAAGTTATCCCCAACATTCTCCAAAAACTTCCTGGATTGTCTGTGTATTGCTGGATTGGTCTCCCAACAGATGTCAGGGTGATTAAAGTACTCCATGAGAACCAGGGACTGCGATCTGGAAGCTTCTCTCCATTGTCTGAAGAAAGCGTCGTGTACCTCATCCATCTGATCCGGTGGTCTATAGCAGACACCAACCACAACATCACCTAAGTTTAGAGGTGAGAGCAAACAGAACCCATAGACTCTCAGTCTTTTCACCCTCTATATACTGGAGCTCCGAGCAATCATACTGCTCTTACATACAATCCAACTTGTCCTCCTTTCTTCCCCCGCCTGTTCTTCCTGAACAGTTTATACCCTTCCATGACAGTGCTCCAGTCATGCAAGTCATCCCACCAAGTCTGTTATTGCAGTCAAATCATAGAAGCCCTGGCCCAGTCAAAGAACTAATTCTTCCTGTTTGTTTCCCAAGCTTCTTGCATTTGTGTACAAACACCTTAGATAGCCAGTTGATTGCCCTACCTTCTCCAACTGAATCAGGGGTCCTCCTTTGTTGCTCGTTCCTCCTTGTGTTTCTTCCCAGTATCCGACTTCCTCACTTACCTCATGGCTTTGGTCACCATCCCCCCAACCAACCTAGTTTAAAGCACTCCTCACTAGGTTTGCAAGCCTGCCTGTGAAGATGCTCTTTCCTCTTGGTTAGGTGGATCCCATCTCTTCCTAGCAATCCTTGTGCCCGGAACAGAGTCCCATGGTTGAAGAAACCAAAGCCCTCTCTCCGATACCACCTGCGCAACCACGCATTTACTGCCTCAATTTGACAATCCCTACCCGGACCTTTTCCTTCAACTGGAAGGATGGACGAGAACACCACTTGCGCTTCAAATTCCTTGATCCTTCTTCCCAGTGCTACATAATCTGCAGTGACCCGCTCAAGGTCATTCTTGGCCATATTGTTAGTTCCTATATGGAAAAGCAGGAAGGGGTAGCAATCCAAAGGTTTGATCAGTTTTGGAAGACTGTCACATCCTGAATGCGAGCTCCTGGTAAGCAGCACACTTCGAGATTCCAGGTCTGGACTGCAGATGGATGACTGTCCTTAGGAGGGAGTCCCCGACCACCACCACCCGTCTTCTTTGGGGTTGTGGGACCCCCATCCCTAGGACTACGCATCCCATGCCTTCCAGTAGATGGTGTTCCCTTCTGGTTTCTTCCCTGAGAGGTCCCTGCCAAAGCATTGTCCACCGCAGTGCCTGTGGAGAGAGCCTGAAAGTGGTTACTTACCTCTACAGGAATGGGGGATACCTGAGTTGGCCTTATTCTTTTAGAGGTTACTTGCTGCCAGTTCTCTTCCTTGTCCTGTACTGCCCTCACTGGCTCTTCATCCTGCTGTGCCTGCAGGATTAAACACTGCCTTCTATTGAGGAAGTCTTCATCCTCTCTCGAGCATAGGGTCGATACTTGGGCCTCAAGTCCTCTAATTTTTTCTTCCAAAATGGCGACCAGCTTGCACTTAGAATGGATTTCATCTGCACTTTCTGCCAGGAGGAAGACAAACATGGCACATGCTGTGCAGGTAACAACAGCAGACCTAGCACCATCCATACCTGCCTTCCTTCTGAGAGAATCCTCAGATGTTATTAAATGTCTCCTTGAAGGGCAGGAGAGAAAAAAAAATTTCTTCAAGGAAAAGAGCACCAAACTCCCGTGTTGGCCGCTGCGCTGTTTGCTGCTCTGGCTGCCTTTTTTAGAAGGCTGAGGCAAGGCCTGGCTCAAAGCCTTGACTGATGCAGTCACAACCCCTGAAGGCCCACCTGAGCACAGGAAGTTTTGATAATAGTCTAGTGTAAAGATTTTAAAGAATGGCAAGTGTATCTTGCCCCCTTCCCAACTCCCTGTTATCAGCTCCTGTTTGCAAGCTCCCTGGTTGCTGACTCTCTGCTTTTTAAAGCCCTGGACTGCCTGATAGTCAGGGGGAGGGGCTAAGGCTCAACCAATGAGCAGAGGCTTCTAGATTTCAAACCTTGATTAGAAGCTCACAGCTTCCACCTGCCAGTCACAGCACACTCCTTGGCAGGGGAGAGGAAGAGGAGACACACACCACACCCCAGACAGACAAATACAAGCTCACACACCGCAAGAAACCCCCAAACAAGCACAAACACACACTGCAGACAGCCACTTCCCTCAAGGGTCCTGTATTAGCGCCATCTCCTCCTGGAGAACTCCCTCTCAACTCCCTATTATCAGCAGTGTCTTTATTCTGATGTCAGGGAAGGGGTGAAGGGAGGAGTTGTGGTGGGGAAGGGATAGGGCAGCAAGCCAGAGGCCCCTGGGGGGAGGCTCTGGGGAGAGTTACTGGGGGGTCCTTGAAGGAACCTCTCCCTCAGGGCCTCCCGGAGCCGCACCCTGGCCTAATGAGCCTGTCACATGTCCACAGCTGCTCCAAGGGTCGCCCACCGTGGCCGGCGTCTGCCTCCCCCTTCCCCCTCCACAATGTTGTGGAGGACACATGCCGACACCACCTTGGGGATGTTGTGCTCCCCCACGTCGAAGCGGGTCAGGAGGCACCTGACCTGTGCCTTCGGCCGCCTCACTCCACCTGGAACCTGGCCCGGTTCAGGTGGGTATTAAATTGGTCACTGCTGGGGTCCAAGGGGCCGGTGTACAGCTATATTAACCACAGCCTCGGGGTAGGCCACATCCCCCAGGATGCACAGTAGCATGTACAAGTCCCCAATGGCAAATTCACAGCAGGGGGAAGAATGTGCCCGCCTCCAGCTTCCCATACAAGCTAGAGCTCTGAAAGACACAGGCATCATGGGCCCTGCCCAACCACCCAACAAAAATGTCCGTGAAGTGTTCACGGTCAACCAGGGCCTGCAGCACCATGGAGAAGTAGCCCTTCCTGTTAATATACTGGGCCACTCTAGGTTGAGGTGAGCGGATCGGTATGTGGGTCCCATCGATCGCTCCAGCGCAGTTGGGGAACCCCAGGGCAGCAAATCCGGACACGATCGGGTCCAGGTCCCCCAGGCGGATGACCCTCTGCAGCAGGATGGAATTTATGGTCCTTGCAACCTGCAGAAGGAGACACACACACAAAACAGAGAGGGAGTGCCTGAGCCCTTGGGAGGTGCCTCCCCCCGAACACCCCAGGAGCCACCCCCTATGAGAGCCAGCAGGGCTGTGAGAGGGCAGGATGGCACAACCCCCCAGGGACAGGGCTTCCCTCCCACCCCCACAGCTCCCAACCCCCTTTTCCCTAGGGTCCCCCTTTTCCAGGACTCCACCCCCCCATCCAGGGACTGCAGTCCCAGAGTGCCTTACCTCCATGAGGAGGGCCCTGATGGTGGACATCCCCATGCCGAACTGGTTGTCCACTGACTGGTAGCTGTCGGGGGTGGTGAGCTTAGGGACGGTGATTGTGACCCGCTTCTCCAGGGGGGGATGGCGGGCCGTAGGTGGGTGTTGCATCTCCAGAGGGCAGGGGTGAGCCAGAAACACAGCTCCAAAAAGAAGGCCTTCCGCATGCAGAAGTTTTGGAGCCACTGCTGGTCATCCCACTGCTCCATGACCAGATAGTCCCACCAGTTGGAACTGGTGTCTAGCCTCCAGAAACACCTCTCCCCAATGGGTTGCGGTTACAATAATGGAGCTCCTGCACCCAGGGAGAGGGTCCCCAGAATGAGCTCGGGGTCCAGGTCATGCAGGACCAGGAAGGCAGCTGGCACAAAGTGCTGCAGAAACTGCAGCATGGCCATGTGGGGCCATCGCCTGCCCAGAGGCAGCTCTGGCTCCATGGCACAAAGGGAAAAGCTGTGATGTCCAAAAAAGCAGGGCAACCACAGCAGGCACTGCGAGAGCATTGCTGTCCCTTGAAAAGATAGGTAAGCATGCAGCAGAAGCAGAGCAACGGCTGTCCCGGGGGGAAGGGGGGGGGGTGTCCCTTTAAGTGCGTGCATGTCTCTGCAAGGCTCCAGCACCAGCACTTGGAAGCAACTGGTGACCTAAAGCCCTGCCTGAAGTGGTTCCGTGTGGCCTTTTATGCAAGAGAGCATCCAATCAGTGTGGACACTATCTTTCGAAAAAGCAGATCACTTTTTCAATGCACTTGGCCAGTGCAGATGCTCTCTTTCAGGAGAAGTTTTTCTGGAAGATCTCTTCTGGAAAAGCTTCTTCCAAAAGAAGCCTGCAGTCTAGACGTATCCTTTGTCACTGCTGACTGCCCTCTACTTTTTCTTTCATGTTATAGTTTCAGACAAGCAGCCTTCACCTGAGGGCATGTCACAGCTTTACTGGTTACTTGTCCAAAGGGGAAAAAACATGCTTTATCTCCCTCACTAGCTTGTGTGCTTTATGATGCAGTAATATGCCCTGTTATTGGAGCTTCAGCCTTTCAGATTAGCATGAAACACATACTATATTTCCCTGATTCTTCACATATTTGGCATTATGTATTGCGACAACTATCTCTGACATTATGCAAATGAATACAAATCTGCAATATTTGCCAAGTGAAGGAAAGGCTCCATTTCAAGAGCTATTGATTTCCATGGCAAAGAATTATTTACAGCACGTGTGACCATTCTGCACAATTGCCAGCTTTCCTTTTGTAAATGGACATTTATTGAATCTAAACAGGCTCCTGACTGGTGCAAGGAACCAATTGTGGAATGAATGCGCCATGTGGACAGCAATATGCTCTTGCTCAGTGCTAGGGTGCTTTCGCTGCTGTACTGTTCTGTGGGTGAAAGGATCAGGAATGGGGGAGTCACTCTGCATGTTTCCCCACAGAGCTTTTCTCTGATGTACACTGACATAAGCCTAGTTGGCCAGTGACAGAGGCTAAATCAAAGAGGAGAAGGAAGCCTCCAAAAGAACACATCCCGTGGTAATTTCTTCTAGGCAGCGTGAGGATGTCACAGACTCATTCACACGTGGCACAATGGCAGCACTTAGATTGGAAGGGTCAGCAAAGGTGACGATGGGATTACAGGGAAAGATAATGGCTAAGAGTGAGGCTCTTGAAAGGCAGAACCCTGTTCTCAGTGCATTTGGCACAACGGTCCATGCAGAATGCACTAGCCAGGTGGGAGGTTCTGGAGTTCAGAGGCACTGAGAGTCGCTGACTGGTGAGGGAGCAAATGCAGGACTGAGTCAAGAACTACAAATGACCTGTCAGTTTGCTTGTCTCAAACTCAGCAGTCACTTAAGACCAGTTTTAATTGGACACCTCACAACTCTCTCTGTATATATTGTACACAGCAGCTGCACTACCTCCACATTTTACACACAAGTATTAAATACACAGACATAGATATAGTGTGTGTGTTTAATAAAATACAAACTTACATTTCCCTTTTCAAATGAAATTAACATCATTGTCAGCTCTAAGACATTAAATTAAAGAAAAAGGCAAACAAAAAAGTCATCTTTTAGTAGTGATTACTCTATTAAAAAAAGAGGAAGTTTAATAGAGAATACAGAATTCACAGGATTAATTCATTATGTAAACAGAGGGAAAAGATGCAATGGGTGCAAAATAAACTAATTGGTAACAGTGTAGCCCAGCCAGCCCCTGCCTGGATATATGACTCACCTGCTTACTGCTAAGCCTAAATGACAACTTTATTTTTATTTGTTTATTCAGTAACTACACTGCAGCTGGCTATTTGAAAGGGACTCAATTAATCCAAGGAACTGTGGCTCTTAACTTCTTTGTAGCTAGGAGGTCATGTGAGTAAGCACATGATACACATCATTTCCCTATCTGCCCCTGGCACAGAGGGTGAGTTGTTACAGCATCCAGAGAAATACCCACCTGGTGCAGTGATTACAAAGCACCATCCCAGGGTAGTCACACCTTCATGCAATGGTTTATGGAGATGTTTGACTTTGGACAATTGCCTGGCCAAGTATCACTCTCGCACATCACAACAGCACCTAGCGAGAAAGCTAGTTCCTATCTCACAGCTCTTCTCAGCCATATTTTCACTTGCTCACTATCTAAACTGAACCTAAACATGAGCCTGACCCCAACATTAACCTGCTCAGCCTAAACCTCACTCCTTGTATGGCCCCCTGCTATCACAGACCTGTTTACACACAATGTTGCATCAGTTTTGTTGAACCAATTTAGGTGAACCAGTTTAAACTAGTGCAAGCCACTGTGTGGACTCTCCTATTTTAGTTTATGCGACTTATTTCTGTTTAGCTTAAACTTGTTCCTAATCAACTTAAACTAAAGTGAAATATGCCTGGTTTAAACCATCAAGAGATTTTGCATTTCTTTAAATAATTGGTTTAAACACACACTTTCACTGGGCAACTCTGTTAGACAAGCTCATTACATACCTATGGCCTGTTAGCAGTTCTCAACTTTGGCATACCTAACATGTCCCTGTTTTAGATGTGTCTAATTTGAACTATGACAAAAGTGACGTGCACATAGAGTAAGGCTGGGAGTACATATTAATAACTGAAAAGTTAAAACCATTAGTGGGATCTTGTATTTATAAACCAAGTAATTGTAAACACAGGAAAGTCAGCATCAAGGTTCTGCTTAAAAGAGAAACACATTCATGTAAGAAATCCACAATTAGGGTCCAGAAAACCTCAGCTCTGCCCTGTAGTCATGCCATACAATAACCATGTGATTAGGATAGAGGCATTTTAGCATTCCCAGATTAAACTGATTAAGGACACATTTTTTCCATACATTTCCCCTTTGTGGTGTCACTACAATCATTAGTAAAATTCATGTGCATTTTAAGTCAACAACAAAAATTCATTATTAGTAGTAGTTAATTTGCATTGCCAAGAGTGCCTCTGAGATGGATCAGGGTTTCATTGTGCTGGATGCTGCAGGTTGGATAGTAGGAAAATCTATTTCCTTAGGAGGGTGGTGAAGCACTGGGGTGGGTTCCCTAGGGAGGTGGTAGAATCTCCATCCCTAGAGGTTTTTAAGTCTCGGCTTGACAAAGCCCTGGCTGGGTTGATTGAGTTGGGATTGGTCCTGCCTTGGGCAGGGGGGCTGGACTCGGTGACCTCCTGAGGTCTCCTCACACCCTATGATTTGTTTGTAAATGCTCAAGAAATTAATTCCATGCTCAAGGGATAAGCACTGTAAGTCTAGGGAGGGAGCAATTCTGGGAAAATCTGCAAGAGCTGAAGTACAGTCACACCCAACATAAAAAACAAAGAGATATTGCTAAATTTGCAAATGCCTCCCTGGTGTGCCCTCATGTTGTATCGGACGAGAGCTAGCACAGGCTGGGAATACATTATGGGATCAGGAACCAGTGTCTACAAGTGGTTGTGTTGTTCAGCTCAGTGTGCAATAACAGCCTCGAGTTCACTCCAGGTAAGAGCAAGAGAGGCCTTCTGTCAGCTGGTCCCCGTAGTCCTTGACTCTTGGGGATCAGCACGATGTTCTGCACAGCACTGTGGATCATAGCTTGGAACTGCTGTGGCAAATAATGACACTTTTCCACATCTCCTCTGTTCACACTTCCCTCTGTCAAACAATGGGTGGCTTCTGTTAGAAGCAGGAATGGGAGCTCCCAAATGGTCCCATTCTTCCCTTGCATCATCGGGTTCTCTGCTGCATTTTCACATAGGCATCACATCATGCTACATTCAGCTTCAGACCCTTCCTTTCACTTGTTCTAGACTCTTCCTGGCTGTTGGTGATCTGCAAGGCTACGTCTACACTGGCATGATTTTGCGCAAGAACTCTTCTGCGGAAGAGTTCTTGTGCAAAAACTCTTCCAGAAGAGCATCTACACTGGCATATGCCTTTGCACAAGAGCTGTGCTTTTGTGCAAGAGCATCCATGCCAGTGTAGACGCTCTCTTGCACAAGAAAGCTCTTATGGCCATTTTAACCATAGGGCTTTCTTGCACAAGAAATTCGTGTTGCCTGTCTACACTGGCCTCTTGCGCAAGAGGGCTTATTCCTGAGCGGGAGCATCATAGTTCTTGCGCAAGAACCACTGATTTCATACATTAGAATGTCAGTGTTCTTGCACAAGAACTCACGGCCAGGGTAGACAGGCAGCAAGTTTTGGTGCAAAAGCAGCTGCTTTTGCGCAAGATCACACCAACGTAGACACAGCCTAAATGCAAGAGCCTTTGATGCCACGGAGAACACTTGGACAACTGAGAGACAATCCAGCTACTAATGCAGCTGCCATATGGTCACTTCTTCCTCCATGTCTTATACCAGTGTCAAGGCTATTGCCCCCTCTGGCACTCCGAATGCAGAAGGTGGGGGCCCACAAGAGAGCTTCAAAACCTCACCTCTACAGGCACTGGTTACAAAAACTTCCCCCAGAATCATAACACACAGATTTGGGGAATTTCGCTGCCACCATCAAGTGCTTTGATCCCCTAAAAAAGGGGGGTGAACACTTGAAATCACCCCCAAAGGCACACCAAGCTCTTTTGCCCCAAAAGAGCTTGAAACAGAGAAGAGAAAAACAAGCTGTAGTCTTTGGTAGCTGACCCCTCAGCCAGAGGCATGCAGATACCCAAAGACAGACCTTCCAGGACACAAGAATCAAATCACCTTAAAAGAAGTGATTTTTATTACAAGACACAAGATAAACTTGAGAAAGCATACTTGGTTGCTAGATGTTACAGAGCAACTAAGGAAAACAAATTAAAACAGAGAACAAAGTCTTGGCACAATGCTTAGATGGTAAATGGGGAGGGGAGGCATAGAATTACACAGAGCAGTTCAAACCAAACCACAAAATAAAGAGAAATTACCCTGAATGCAACTGGACTCACATTTCCCTGGTCCTCACTTCTAATTTTTTTTGTTCAGTCCACTCCCATACTCTGAATTCCACAGGGGAGGGGGCGGGGGGGCGGGCGGCATGGCAGTCCTACCTGGGTTTAAAATCATTCTCTCTCTCAACTCCTGGTTTCTCTCTCCCACACAAAGAAAGCAGCCAGGGAACCTATATCTAATTCAAATTCCAGGCCTCTAATTCAATTGGTTCTCCCAGCCCCCTGGCCAACACCTTTGCTAGGTACCTGAGTTAACCCCTTAGTCACCAGGTGCTGGTCAGCACTCTCCCTGTTCATGACACCAGGACTCACTCTTCTCTGCTCCTCCTGGCTAGTCCCCACCTGAAGCCACTATTGTCAGTATCTGACATCACACCATCAGCTGTGATGTCAGAGGATTTTGACAGGACGTAGGTCCCTTGGACTCAGCTGGGTCTAGAGAGGAAAGCACTGCTTGGACAATTTGCAGGTGGGCTAAAGAAAAAGTATTGGGATAGTTTCAAAAAAATAGGCTGCAAGCATTTGCATTTTGTGGTTTAAGGATTCTTTCATGTCCCCAGTCAAATAAGTCAAGCTCTGTGCTACAACTGAGAGAGAGATCTGCTACTCTACTGTGTTCCTCACTGGCCCAGGCTAAGCACAGGTTTATAAAGGTACAAAATGTGCACAAGGCTTTTGTCTCTCATAAAGAGATTTAAACTGACACTAACCCTTTGCTAGCCCCAAATACACTGGGAAGCAAAGAACACCGGCCACTACTATAATGGAACAAAATCTAGAGAACACAAAAAAAAATATCAAGGGAAGTCAGGAGAATGCAATCAACTTTTAACATAGTGAGGGGCCCAGCATTCCTTGTAGCTCTGCATTTTCCCCATGCCATTCATCTGCCTTATGAAGCAAGTTAGCTAGTGCCAAGATTTAGAATTTAATCTTTGGTTGCTTGGTCTGCACCAGAGTTACATTTACTGGCAGCAGAAAGCATTGGAACTCATGCAGTGTTCCAGGCCAGGAGAGGGTGTGGCTGCCAACTCAACCCTGCTCTGCACATAAACTGGTAACATGCACTGTGCTTACAGCAATGAGGAACAATTTGTGTTTGTGTTTCACAATTACACAGAAATCTGTGCAAATCAGTGGATTTTTGGGGTTTGCTATGCAACACAGAGTGGTAGCAATGCCTGGCACTTACACAGTGTTTCAATGTATCTTATAAGGTTGGTCAAAGTGGCTTACAAGCTGGCAGGAGACAGCCCTCTGTGACCCCTTCTACCTACCCAGGGCAGGGGGGCCACTCTGGGCTGCGCCACCCTCTTGCTCTAGCCCGTGGGAGGGATGTCCGTGAGACGAGAGAAGCCAATGCTTCTTGCCCGACGTTCCTCTACCCTGGGTGTACCTAATTCAGTCCTGACCCTTCAGGCCTCACACCCCACGTGCCATCTATAAACCCCAGGGATTACAGTTCACCCTGAGTGTCCCTTACACGCTCCCCTTTCCAGTCTGATGCCCTCTGGGGCGGCTGGGTTATTGGTAAGTTTATCACTGCTAAGAACTGTGCAGCTCGGTTCAGTTCGGGTCGGGACTCTGCCCAAGGCTAGCTTAGGGTGGGGTAGGGGAACCCGGGCCCACCCTCTCCTCCGAGTCCCGGCCCAGGGGGCCCTATGGGTCTAGACGTCAAACCCTTTAAGGCTGGAGGGCGGTTCCCTTGCCGCAACCCACCAACCACTCGGGCCAACGCCCGTCCTGGGCCTCTTCCTACCACGCCCGCACTGACCCTTGTGCAGTTGGGTCAAGGGTGCCGTTCTCGGGGACGCCGACCTCTTCGCCTGCCGAGGAGTTGTCGGCCTGGCCGGCTGCTCTTCCCCCGGTTGCGATGACCGGTCTCCTGCCCAAAGGGGCGGACCGCCCGGCTCTCCACCCCGCGGGGGGGAAGCATTTCCCTGAGCGCCGGCGCCGCCGCCGCCGCCGCCGCCGCCGCCGCCGCTGCTGCTGCTGCTGCTGCTGCTGCTGGCCTCCGGCCCGGGTGGATTTCCACCCCCTTTGCCTCCCGCGTCG